>CAUYQU010070184.1:0-17122 GCA_963574635.1 Cheracebus regulus | reverse complement strand
ACTTAACAAATATTTACAGAACTCTCCTCCCCAAATCCACAAAACATACATTTTTCTCAGTATCACATTACACCTATTTTAAAAGTGACCATATAATTGGAAGTAAATCACTCCTCAGCAATTGCATAGCATCTCACAGGTTTAAATAAAATACTGGTTGGCTGCTTGTCTGTTATTTTCATCGCTTATTCCTTCCTGTCTCCATTGTTAAGCACAATTATTGGCATAAAAGAGGTTTTTAATATCCATTTTTAGACTGTGTTCTAACCTGGGCAATAAAACAAGAATCCCGTTCTCTCTTCCTCTTTCTCTTCCTCTTTCTTTCTTTCGTTCTTTTTTTTCTTTCTTTTGCTCTTTCTCCTTTTCTTTATCTTTCTTTAAAAAAAAAAACTCAAAGAAATTCAAGATAACAAAGAGACGGAATTTAGAATTCTATCTAGATAAATTTAACAGAGATTGAAATAAATAAAAAGAATGAAGCACAAATTTTACAGTTGAAAAATGCAACTGACATACTGAAGAATGCATCAGTGTCTCTTAATATCGGAATAGATGAAGCAGAAGAAAGAATTAGTGGGCCTGAAGACAGTCTATTTAAAAATACACAGTCAGAAGGGGGAAAAAAAGAATAAAAGAGAATAAACCATTCCTACAAGAACTATAAAATAGCCTCAAAAGAGCAAATCTTTTTTTTCTCCCCTAGACACAGTCTCTCTCTGTGACCCAGGCTGGAGTACAGGGGCACAATCACAGCTCACTGTAGCCTCAACCTCCTGGGCTCAAGAGATCCTCCTCTCTCAGCCTCCTGAGTAGCTGGGACTACAAGTGTATGTTATCACACTCAGCTAATTTTAATTTTTTTTTTGTAGAGAAGGGGGTCACACTTTGTTGCCCAGGCTGCAGTCAAACTCTTACATGCAAGCAATCTTCCCACCTTGGCCTTCCAAAGTGCTGGGATTACAGGCATGAACCACCATGTCCAGCCAAAGAAAGGCAAATCTAAGAGTAATTAGAATTAAAAAGGAGGTACAGAAAGAGATTGAGGTAGGAAGTTTATTCAAAGAGATAACAACAGAGAACTTTCCAAACCTAGAGAGAGATGTATTCAAGTACAAGAAGGTTACTGAACACCAAACAGATTTAACCTAAAGATTATCTCAAGGCATTTCATAATCAGACTCCCAAAGGTCAAGAATAAAGAAAGGATCCTAAAAGCAGCAAGAGAAAAGAAACAAATAACATCCAATGGAGATCCCATATGTGTGGCAGTAGCCTTTTTAGTGGAAATCTTACATAGCAGGAGAGAATGGCATAAAATATTCAAAGTGCTGAAGGAAAGAAAAAAAGCTTTCACCCTAGAATATCATATCTGGTGAAAATATCCTTTAAGCATAAAGAAGAAATAAAGATGTTCCCAGACAAACAAAAGCTGAAGAACTGCATCAACACCATATTTATCCTATAAAAAATGCTGAGCAGGGGCAGGAGAGGCCAGGCACAGTGGCTCACACCTGTAATCCCAGCACTTTAGGAGACCAAGGTGGATGGATCATCTGAGGTCAGGAGTTCAAGACCAGCCTGGCCAACATGGCAAAATCCCATCTCTACCAAAAATACAAAAATTAGCCAAGCATAGTGGCAGGTGCCTGTAATCTCAGCTACTTAGGAGGCTGAGGCAGGATAACTGCTTGAACCTGGGAGGCAGAGGTCACAGTGAGCCGAGATCATGCCATTGCCCTTTAGCCTGGGCAAAAAGAGTGAAACTCCATTCAAAAAAAAAAAAAAAAAAATGAAATGCTAAGGGGAATTAATCAATCAGAAAGAAAAGGACATGAATGAGCAATAACAAATCATCTGAAGGTACAAAACTCACTGGTAAAAGTAAGTACACCAAAAAGCAAAGAATATTATTATGACATTATAATAATAATGTGTAATTGTGGTGTGTAAACTACTCCAGTCCTAAGAAGAAAGACTATAAGATGAACCAATCAAAAATAATAACTACAACTTTTCAAGACACAGATAGCACAATGTTATAAATAGAAACAATAAGTTAAAAAGCTGGGGGCGGGGGGTTGGTCAAAGTTAAAGTATAGAATTTTCATTAGTTTTCTTTTTACTTGTTTGTTTATAAAATTATGTTAACTTGTCATTAGTTTAAAATAATTAGTTATAAGATAGTATTTGCAAGCTTCATGGTAACCTCAAATCAAAAAACATACAAGGAATATAAAAAAAGTAAAATTAAGTCATATCACCAAAGAAAATTACCTTCCCTAAAAGGAAGACAGGAAAGGAAGAAGACCACAAAACAACCAGAAAACAGATAGCAAGCATGTAGAAGAGAACCCTGAAACACTGCTGCTGGTGGGAATGTGAATTAGTACAACCACTATGGAGGACAGTTTGGAGGTTCCTCAGAAAACTAAAAACTGTGCTACCATATGATCCAGCAATCCCACTGCTGGGTATATAACACCCAAAAAAAGGAAATCAGTATACCAAAGAGATATCTGTACTCCTATGTTTGCTGCAGCACTATTTACAATAGCTAGTATTTGGAAGCAACCTAAGTGTCCGTCAACAGACAAAGAGATGTGATATATATACACAGTGCAATACTATTCAACCATAAAAAAGAATGAGATCTTGTTATTTGCAACAACATGGATGGAACTGGTGGTCATTATGTTAAGTGAAATAAGCCAGACACAGAAAGACAAACTTGAACTCATGGAGACAGAGAGTAGAAGGATGGTTACAATAGGCTGGGAAGGGTAGAGGGAAGTAAGAGGAAAGTGGGGATGGTTAATGGGTACAAAAAATATATAAAGAATAAGACCTAGTACCTGATAGCACAATAGGGTGACTATAGTCAATAATAATTTACTTGTACATTATAAAATAACAAAAACTGTATAATTGAACTGTTTGTGACACAAAGGATGAATGCTTGAAGTGATGGATACCCCATTTACCCTGATGTGAATATTACATACTGCATGTCTGTATCAAAACATATCATATGCCCTATAAATATATAAATCTACTATGTATCCCCAAAAATTAAAAAAATAAACAAAAAATAAATAATATTACAAGGTACAAGGTCAATATACAAAAATAAATTATATTTCTATATATCATAATTGAACAATCGAAAAATGAAATTAGAAAACAATTCTATTTACAAAAGCACCAAAAAAGAATAAAATACTTCGGAATAAATTTTACCAAAAAAAGCAAAATTTGTATGCTTAAAACTGTAAGACACTGTTGAAAGCAATTTTAGGACTGGGTGCTGTGGCTCACACCTGTAATCTTAGCACTTTGGGAGGCCGAGGCAGGCGGATGACCTGAGGTTGGGAGTTCAAGACCAGCCTGACCAACACAGAGAAACATCGTCTCTACTAACAATACAAAATTAGCCGGGCATGGTGGTGCATGCCTGTAATTCCAGCTACTCGGGAGGCTGAGGCAGGAGAATCACTTGAACCCAAGAGGCGGAGGTTGTGGTGAGCCAAGATCACGCCATTGCACTCCAGCCTGGAAAAGAGAGCAAAATTTTGTGTCAAAAAAAAAAAAAAAAAAGAGGCCAGGCATGGTGGCTCACGCCTGTAATCCCAACACTTTGGGAGGCTGAGGCAGGCAAATCACCTGAGGTCAAGAAATCAAGACCAGTCTGGCCAACATGATGAAACCTTGTCTCTACTAAAAATACAAAAAAAAAAAAAAAATTATCTGGGCATGATGGCACACACCTGTACTCCCAGCTACTCGGGAGGCTGAGGCAGGAGAATCACCTGAACTCAGGAGGCAGAGGTTTGCAGTGGGCCAAGATCACAGCACTGCACTCCACCCAGGTGACAGAGGAACACTCCATCTCAAAAAAATAAAAAATAAAAAGGATAGTAATTTTAAAAGATCTAAGTAAATTGAAATATTCATGTTCACAGATCAAAAGATTTAATATTAAGAAAAAAAGATTCTCCAATTTGATCTACAAATTTAATATCCATATTAACATCTCAGCTTTTTTATAGAAATTGACAAGCTATCCTAAAATCTATATAGAAAAGGGAAATGAAATAACTTGAAAAGAAGCACAAAGTGGGAAGATTCACACTTTCTGATTTCAAAACCTACTTAAAAGCTACAGTGATCAAGACACTATGGTAATGGCATATGGACAAACATAGAAATCAATGGACTAGACTAGAGGAACCAAACATAAATCTTCACATTTACAGTAAAGTGATTTTCTACACGGTGCTAACTCCATTCCATAGGGAAAGAAAAGTCTTGTCAACAATTGGTCCTAGGACAATTGGATTTCCACATGCAAAAGAATGAAGCAAGATGCCTTCCTTAGATCATATACAAAACATTAACTGTAAATGGATGATATACCTAAATATCAGAGCTAAAACTATAAGACTCTCAGAATAAAACATACAAGTAAATCTTTGTAATCTTGGCTTAGGCAACGGTTTCTTAGCTACAACAACAAAAGCACAAATGACAAAATAAAAATACGTTAGTTGGATTTCATCAACATTTGAAACTTCCATGCTTCAACAGATAACATCAAGAAAGTGAAACAGGAGCGTATACTTACAAATCATATATATATGACAAGGAACTTCTGGATGAAGGACATAAAGAATTTTTACAACTCAATAATAAAAAGACGAACCAACAAAAAATTGACAAAGGATTTGAACAGACAATTCTCTAAGAAAAATGTAGAAATATTCAATAGGCACATGAAAAGATGTTCAATATCATTAGCTATCAGGAAAATTCAAATCAGAACTACAATGAGATAACTATTTCACACCACTAGAATGTCTCTAATCAAAAAAGACAGATAGGTAGTTTAGCACCAAAGTGCTAACTAAAACCTTAAATGGTGCAACGATTCAACGTGGTTCATCCCTTGCTACCTGAAATGTTAAATGGTGCAACCACCATGGAAAAGAGTTTGGCAGTTCCTCAAAAGGTAAAACATAGGTTAGCATATGATCCAGAAATTCAACTCCCAGCTATATACCCAACAGAAATGAAAACACATGTCTATGCAAAAACTTGCATATGAATGTTTGATGCAACATTATTCACAATAGCTAAAAAGTGGAATCAACTCAAATATACATCAACAGATGAACAGATAAAATGAGATAATATCTATACAATGGAATATTATTTGGCAATGAAAAGGAAGTACCAATATGGGCTACAACATGCATGAACCTTGAAAATGTTTTACCAGGTGAAAAGAAACCAAACACAAAGATCACACTGTATGATTTCATTAATATGAAATGCTCAAAATAGGCAAATCTATAAAGTAGATTACTGGTTGACTGGGGTTAGTATATGTGGGGAGATATTAGGAATGACTGTTAGTAAATACTGGATTTCTTTTTGTGGTGATGAAAATGTTCTACCATTGATTGTAGTAGTGCCTGCGTAACTGTGAATGTACTAAAAATAATTAAATTGTACAGTTTCAATGGGTGAATTCTTTGGTTGTAAATGTAGCCAAAAAAAAGTTTTTTAAAAAAATTACTACAGCATAACTTATAATCATCTAAAGATCAGTTATCATAAGCTTCCCCAAAATACTCTGTTCGTTTGTTATAAATCCTGAAAATGATGGTAGAATTTATTTTGTCCCCCAGTTTCCTAGAATTTCAGGCAGTAAAATCTTTCAGAGCCAGTTAGAAGAAATGAAGAAAAACATCTTTTATTTTTCATTCCAGTTCATCCATAATAGAGGTAAATTTCTTGTTAATTCAGCTGATATCCTCTAAGCTACACAGAAAAACAAGGGGTTTGGCTCTCTAACCTCAGTAATCTTATTTGAAGACATGGTAAAAATTAGGGTTTTCCAAATAGAAAAAAAAAATCACGTGTGTGTGTGTGCATACACAGTTTTTTAACGTGGGATCTTCTTATGTTGTCCAGGCCGGAGTGCAGTGACTATTCACAAGCACAATAATAGCACATTGCTGCCTCAAACTCTTGGCCTCAAGCAATCCTCAGCATTCTAAGTAGCTGAGACTACAGGCACAAGCCATTGCACCCAACTAATATTTTACATTTTTTTAAAAAAAGCTGTATCTGATATTGTGGTTCATTTTATTCCGTAACTTGGAAAAATATCACTTCTGCTTGTAAATGCATTGTGATAATTTTTTTTCATCTTTCTCTCATCAAAAATTCCTGCTAGTGGGCCAGGTGTGGTGGCTCACACCTGTAATCCCAGCACTTTGGCTCACACCTGTAATCCCAGCACTTTGGGAGGCTGAAGCAGGTGGATCATTTGAGGTCAGGAGTTTGAGACCAGCCTGGCCAACATGGCAAAACCCTGTCTCTACTAAAAATACAAAAACTGGCTGGGTGTGGTGGCACGCACCTGTAGTCCTAGCTACTCGGGCGTCTGAGACATAAGAATCACTTGAACCTGGAAAACAGAGGTTGCAGTGAGCCAAGATCATGCCACTGCACTCCAACCTGAGCGACAGAGTGAGACACTGTCTTAAAAAAAGAAAAGAAAAGAAAAAAAGGAAAATTCCTGTTGGTAGATATTTCAGATATCTCCTGGGTTTTTGTTGTTGTTGTTGTTGCAAATATTACTGCAAATTAATTAAAGTTGGAATCACCCAGAAAATTTCTTAGAAATGGCAATATACAAATTAGGACTGAAATAGTGACCATGATTTAGACTATAAAAAGTCAAATGGGAAATGTAGTTCAGGAAATAGAGCAGTATAGGGCAAGAAAAAAAAACAGTGAGTATGAGTCACAGTAAAAAAAAAAAAAAAAGCAAATGTCTCCAAAATCAAACTCTATGTGACAAGTAGTGAGAGATGGCAGGCCAAATTATCTTCTGCTTGTCCTCTGCTCAAGAAACTAATAAGGCCAAACTCCGTGAATTAATTTTTGTCAACACAAGGTTACAATTTTTGAAAACCAAGATCATGAACACAACAGTTTAAAGATTAATTTGTTGGTGCTAGTTAAGCAAATATGTTCAGTTTGTGAAAATTCATCAAGCTGAGCACTTATGATTTGTACATGTGTGTATGTTATAGTTCAATAAAATGACAAAGAGATACAAAGATAAATTTTGATTTGGCAGCTAATGAGACATAAGAACCCATTATAGCAATATAGCTTGAGAAATGAAGATCTAAAATTGACAATGTCAATGAGAATTAAAATTAAAGATTCTTAACCTAGTGAATGGATTTAGTGAACAAAAGAAACAATTCAATGTAATTTTTAAGGCTTTAGAAATAAAGAATCATGACAATATCAATAGAAATGAAAGAACAAGAATACGGAGCTACTCCGAGTAAACTATATTTATTTCAGCTGGAAATTTTACCTGTCGGTAAAATACTAAGGTTAAAAATCCAAATTTGAGAGTCAGTTACTTAAAGGTGACTGATGAAACCAACAAACTGAATGTTGACAGAAAAGCAGAGAGCCCAGGACAAAACCCATGAGGCCAGGGAGTAAGAGCAGGTACTTTCAAGCCTCCTCCAAGACTGAATGAAGGAGAAGCCAACCAAAGGATAAAAATTAAGTAAGCAAAAATATAACAGGAGCCTGGCAGAGTCACAGATGTCAGGAGGAAAAAAAAGATATTAGAGTCACAGGATCCTTCGGGTGTTGCTTTGCAAGCCAGAAACCTCTGTGGCCAGTGCTGCCTCTACTTGGGTTTTGCTTATGCCAGCTGAGCTCATTCCATCCACTTGGGCCAGCAGGCTGCACTCAGCTCACACTACTGGCCTAGATCCCACATCTGCCAAGGGTAAGCCAGGCATGGAGCAGCAAGGGGTTTGTGAGCGAGCAAGTGCAAGATACGTCCACTGCACACAGCCAGGCACACCAGCTGCAACAAGACAGGCAGCTCCAGGCACCAGCACAGGCGCCAGCTCTGTGCAAGGCTGAACCTGGACCACACGTACCACAAGTGGCTTCTGTAGCACCTGGACAGGTAGGACACGATGGCACCAGAAAGCTCAGAGACACCAGGAACCACAGAGTCCCAAAATGGGTGTTACAGAGTGTCACAGCCCTGGCTCGGGGGGTCCCAAGGTCTGGGCTCCTACAAGTGCCACAGCTCTTCTCTGTCTCATCACACACAATGTGGCGACCAGGGAGCATGTTTCCACTGTGTTTGTGTTACATCTCTTTTAGTCCCACCATTCAGTGGGTCCCAAGTTCTTGTCCCTTGTCCAGAAATAATGAGATATGCAGACAACTGGGGGACCAGTGAGGCAGAGAGGAGCTTCACTGAGCAACAGAATAGCTCTCGGGAGGCCCAAAGTGGGTAGGTGCTTTCTGTAGGCAGGCTGTCCTAATGTGTGTCCGACTCTCAGCAAGGAGGAGACCTGTAGTGGGTACCTCCTTCCACAGGGAATTTGTCCTGATAAGCAACCAGCTCTCAGTAGAGGAGACCCATAATGGGTAGCTCTTTTCTGCAAGCAGGTCATCTGGATGAGTGTGTGAGTCTGGCTAAGCCTGGGGGTTTTATGTGCTCAGAATCAAAGAACTGCATACTGATTGGTCCATGGACAGCCATGAGTGGGCCTGGAAAAAGCACCATCCAATTGGCCAAATGGTTATCAATGAAGTTCTCACTCAGGCACAGACATCAACTGGAACTGGGAGCCCAGCACCCAAGCTTCAGGCCATCCCTGGCCTGAGGTGAGGTTTTACCAGGGACTCACGCCTTTCTGCCTAGGAACCTGTCTGCCTTTAACATGCCATACACAGCACCCAAACTGTCTGTGCCAAGAGGTGCCTGCAGGCCAGTGCCAAGCCACCCTCAGCCCCTGCAGCACCGCCTCCCATGCTTATCAGTACCTAAAGTCTAGAGGGGGCCACAGTGGCAAGGGGCTGGCATGTCAGCACCACCCTGAGCACACACATACCTGGCCAGGTTGCAACAGTGTCTGGGCTTGACCACAACTTTGCTCCACCCTAGAGCGGGCGCCAGGAGCAAGAAGAGACCAAGGAGTGAGAACAGGCACTTTCAAACCTGCAGGGCCAGGGGGTGCAGGGATGCCTGGGTCCAGAGCCACAGTTGGGCAGCTGCAGATGCACCCAGGAGCACAAGGCTCCCGCCTGTTCCCAGCCCCTGTCGGCTCTGCAGAGTGCACAGCCCCAGCTGGTGCAGCCCTGGCCACACTTCCCCAGCCACAGCTGGCATCCCCACAGCAGTTGCTCCAGATGGGTTGCCACCATCATCATTAGCAATGTCAAAAGTCAGAGGAAAATGTAAAATCTGCAAAAATCTCACCATCAAGCTGTACTTCAAAAGCTCCTACTGACAACAGTGAAAAAAAAATTTTTAAGAAAAAACAAAAATTTAAATATATCACCAACAAATAAAGGAGTACCACCTTATGCCATAAGTTTCACACCACAGTTTTAGTGAGTCCAATCCAACCAGTCCAGAAGATATTCTGGCAAAGAACAGTTAACAAAATCCTGAGAATTCACAATAGATACTCCAATATGAAAAGAAGCAGGCAGAGTAAATAGACCAAACTAGGGAAAGTCAAGCAAGTATCTAAAGATAGGGTAGGGATTTAGAAAACACAGGGAGGACAGCACTGAATTACAATTTTCCAGAGCTCTGTGATGAACTTGAGAATGAAATTTAAGTCCAGGAGTACGGGAAGAACTCTTTTAAATGTGAATAAATCTTAGGGCCTCCAACAATGCCAAACTCAACCCCAGCCAGTGTTTCTCCACTCGTTTACCTCCACACTCACATGCCACAGAAACAGAAATTAGAAGGAAAACCCAGCTTGTGGTGCAGACAAGATGGCATAGACCATTTTTCCCATTCCTCCCCACTAAGTACAAATATAAACAGATAATGCAAGTGATAATCAAAGAACTCTGGAAGGTGGAAAGAAGAAGGCAAACTCTTTTTAAACCCTACAACTAGAAGAACAACACAGAGGCAGGATGTCTTACGCTTACCTCACCCAAGTGAAGACGGCCACCCACACATGGTTCTTCTCAGCCACAGCCTAGTAGCAGAAGGCAGCCCATGTAAGTTAATTCCTCACAGAACAGAATAGGTGTCCCTCTGACAATATCAAGGAAGCCAGACACCACTAGCAGGAGAGATTAATTAGGAACCTCAACAAAAACAAATAGCCAGGGGAAACACTCTCCTTCCCTGTGAGACCTGAGACTCCCCACTTTTTTTTTCCAGTTTTTTTGTTTTTTAATTTCTAAAGCTCTGCCATAAACTTCTAGCGGGTGCCCATGTCATCTGCCACACTCACACCAGGTTGTCTGTGTAGCCAGCAAACAAAATCTGACCATCAACAGACCAGGCCAGGTAGGTACACTGGGGCACTTCTGCCATGCTACCAGTACTGATAACTTCTTGCTTCAGTTCATCTATGATGATATTTACCACTAAGTCCCAGATCTTGATGCTGGGGCCCATGGCAGCACAGAGCCAGTAGCAGTTGGGGCTGAAGCACAGGGTGTTGATGATGAAGCTCCCACCATGTAGCATATAAAGGTGCCTGCCTTCATTGAGATCCCATAGCATGGCCTGGCCATCTTTGCCTCCAGATGCACAAAGGGATCCATCTGGAGAGATAGTCACAGTGTTCAGATAACCTGTGGCCAGTGTGGTTGGTCTTCAGCTTGCAGTTAGCCAGACTGCATAACTTGACCAGCTTGTCCCAGCTACAGGAGACAGTGACAGGGTTGCTGCTGTTAGGCGAGAAGCAAACACAAGATACCCACTCTGTGGCTCTCATACTAAACAGTGTATCTGATGCATAACTTGATGGTTTTACCTCACAATCCACAGACAATCTGCTAGTTGTCAGGGGAGGCCACTTTCAGCATGCCCTTGGTACGGCCCACAAGTCGTCTCACGGTGATGTCCACTGTGAGATCCCAGAGGCACAGCTTTCCAGCCAAGGAGACTGAGAGGGCAATCTGGCCATCTAAGGAGATGAACATGTCACTAAAAAAGTGGGAGTGACATTGCAAAGCATGTTGTGGGATGTCATAGTTGGTATCTTCCCTGCTCAGTTTCTACATAATGATGCTCTTGTCTTGAGAGGTGGACAGGATCATGTTCGGGAACTATGGAGTAGCAGCAATCTGGGTTATCCAGCCATTGGGGCCCTGAGGGTGCCACAAAGGGTAATCTGCTCAGTCACAGTGATAACGAGTCAAGATTCCCCTTTTCCATCAAGAGAAACAAAGGCAAGCAGGAAGAACCAGAAGAGAGACAGCCTGGTCAGAAGTCTGTCTCCACAAGCAGCCCAGTCAAGAACCTCGGTTTCACAGGTCTCAGGATCTCCTTCTCTACCCAGAGACATCAGAACAGGCTAGTCAGAACTGGCAAGCAGAACGCAGTTTTGATAGATAGCCAATCTCAGGAAGCCTCTTGTTCTCCACATATCCAAGACTCTCCTCCCTTGTCCAGAGACAACCGAGTAGCAAGGAGCATGGTAAGGAAATCCCAGCCCATCCCTTCCCCAGCAATAGAAATACACTAACTCAGCCTAAGAAAGAATCTCCTACTCCCTCAAGCAGCACCAGCAGAGACGAGTGGGAGCCCTAGTACCAACCAGATACAAGAAGCCAACCAAAACAACAGTGCGGACTCAAAATTAAACTATCATTGGAACCACAACCCAAAAAAATATAGGCTAAGACCTGCATGTACACCTAAACAGGATAACTGCTTGTGAAAATAAAAGGTTGAACAAGCCCTTAGAATCTCTTAACATATTAGACAAAATATCTAAGTTTCAAATGTAAATCACCTGTCATACCAAGAACCAAGAAAAACCATAACTTGAGTGAGAAAAGACAATCAGCCAATGCAAACACCTAGATAAATCAGATGTTGAAATGATCTGACAAGAATTTTAAAACAATCATAAAATGCTTCAACAATTATAAATTCTCTTAAATGTAAAAATAGAAGATCTAAGCAAAGAAATACAAGTTAAAAAAATAACCAGATGAAAATTATGTAACTAACAAAGACAAGCTAGATAGGCTCAGAAGTAGAGTGAAGATGACACAGGATACAATCAATGAGCTTATGGACAGAACAAGAGAATTCACCCAATCCAAACAACACAGAAAAAAACAGACAGAAAAAAAAATTAACAAAGCCTCATGGACCTGTGGGACAATAACAATAGATCCAACATTTGTATCATCACAGTGAAAGAAGGAGAAGAGAGTCAGACTGAAAGAAAATTCAAAGAAATATGATTCAGCCTGCCATATGGCTACAGAAATCAAGACAGTGTGCTATTAGCAGGAGACAGACAATAGATCAATGAAACAGAACAGTGAATCCAGAAATAACCAACACAAATATGTTCAACCGATTTTTGACAAAGGGCTAATAGTAATTCAACAGAAGAAGAATTGCCTTTTGAACAAACAGTATAGGAGCAATTAGGCATCTACTGGCAGAAAAAATAAAAGAACCCTAACAACAGTTAAAAAAAATTTAACCCAGGCCTGGCACAGGGGCTCACACCTGTAATCCCAGCACTTTGGGAGGCCAAAGCAGGCATACTGCTTGAGCCCAGGAGTTCAAGATCAGCCTGGACAAGAAAGCACGACCACATCGCTACCAAAAAAAAAAGAAAGAAACAAAAATTTAACTCAAAAGGATTATGTACTTAAATGTAAACATAAAGCTGCTAAAGTTTAGAGAAAAATATATGGAAGGAAATCTTTAAGATCTAAAACTAGGCAGATTTCTTAAATTCTACAACAAAACCATAATCCAAAAAAAAAAAAAAACGAATAAAATGGACCTCATCTAAAGTAAAATATTTTACTCATGTGAACAAGATGAAAACAAGCTGCAACTTCTGCTTCTAGTGGGCATATAAGAAACTTGGGCTATGCAGGAGGTTGAGACAGGAGGATCACTTAAGGCCAGGAGTTCCAGTCCACCTTGGGCAACATAGCAAGATTCCATCTCTAAAAAACTTAAATAAATAAAAAAATTAAACTTGGAAGTCACTAGGCCATCCTACCAACAAGAAAAGCTAAACAAACTGAAAAATATATGACTCTTCTCAGGTCAGCAAGAGAAATGAAGACACATGGCAAACCACTGCCCCATAAATTGGAGAAACAGGTGACTGCAGAGAATCCCATCACACTGAAGCAGAAAACTCTGCAGGAACAACTGCAGGGTAGGAAAGATTGAACTTTAATTGACATACTGCTGAAGGCTCAATGTGGACAAGTGGGAAACTTAAAAATGCCAGGGAGTCTCCGTCATAGGAGAACCTTCATACTCTGATTAGTTTTACCTCCAGGAAACCAATATGGTTCTCACAATATATATTAGAGGGGAAAAAAACCCTCAAGCTTATGACAGAGGGAGGGGAAACAAAATCATCTTTAAATAAGTCAGAGCATTCTGTTCTTAATAAGGTCTTTCCCTCAGGAGAAACGATGTAATCAGAGCCTGCTAGGGTTTATCAGAGCCTAACTGATTTGCAGGAAGGGAACTAGGAAATACTCATTGCAACCCACACTACCCATGCTGCCTTACTTTGGGAGACAGGGGAGTAAGTACTAAGAAACATCTGTGAAGGTCACAACCAGAGACACAGAGACTCATGAAAAGACTGGGATCTAATCACTGGGCTGTAGAATGCTTCCGACAATAACCCCCAACACCTTACTGCCACATTACTAAAGGCCTATTTACAGCAGCTCCTTTTACCCAGGACATCAGATTCAGCTATCAATAAAAATTTGTATGGCATTCTAAAAGGCAAAAAACACAGTCTAGACTGGGTGCAGTGGCTCACGCCTATAATTCCAGCACTTTGGGAGGCCAAGGAGGGTAGATCACCTGAGGTCAGGAGTTTGAGACCAGCCTGACCAACATAGTGAAATGTTGTCTCTACTAAAAACACAAAAATTAGCCAGGCATGGTGGCAGGCACCTGTAATCCCAGATACTTGGGAGGCTGAGGCACGACAATTGCTTGAACCCAGGAAGTAGAGATTACAGTGTGCCAAGACTGTACCACTGCACTCCAGCCTGGTTGACAGAATGAGACTCCCTCTCAAACAAACAAAAACACACGGTCTGAAGACAGCTAGTATAAGAACCAGACTCAGATATAGCAAAGGACGTGAGAATCATCAGATCAATTACTAAAAAAAAAAAAACCATGATTAATATACTAAGGTTTCTAATGGATAAAATAGACTGCATACAAGAGATAGCGAATGTAAGCAGAAAAATAGAAATTCTAAGAAAGAACCAAAAAGAAATACTAGAGATCAAAAACACTGTAAGAGAAATGAAGAATGCCTATGTTGAGTTCAATTAGGTTGATAAGCTCAGTCTAGTAACCTGGATGAAGCTGAGGAAAGACTATCTAGAGGATATCCCCCAATAGATACCTAGAAAACACTACAAGCAAACAGAAAAAAGACTGGAAAAATACTGAACAGAATACACAAAAGTCATGGGACAACTATAAAAGGTGTAACATACATGTAACAGGAATACCAAAAGAAGAAAGAGAGAAACAAAAAATATTTGATACAATAATAAATGACAATTTCACCAAATCAATGTCAAGCACTAAACCGCCAATCCAAAAAGCTCAGAAAACTCCAGCCAGGATAATGATTAAAAAAAAAAAAAAAAAATTTACACCTAGCCATATCACAATTCAAACTACATAAAATAAAAGATGATGAAAAAATCCTGAAAGAAGCCAATGGAAGAAAGACATTACCTATCAAAAATCTAAGAGAATAGTTACATAGACGTTACCTCCAAAACCATATAAGCAAGAAGGAAGTGAAGGGAAATATTTAAAATGGTAAGATAAAAATTAAAAAAAAAAAACTAACCTAGAATTATGTACCTTGCAAAATTATCCTTCAAAAGTGAAAGAGAAACAGTTTCTCAAACATAAAAACTGAGGGGATTTGTTGCCAGTAGATCCAATTTGCAAGAAATATCCAAAAGAAAAGTTCTTCAGGGGGAAGGAAAATGATACAGGCCAATAACTGAGATCTATATAAAAAAAAAAGTGGGAAGATCCAAGATGGCCAATTAGGAGCAGCTCAGGATTGCAGCTCCCAGTGAAAGCGCAGAGGGTGAGTGGACGCCGCATTTCCAGACGGATTTTTATTGCCTACAGACCAGGAGATTCCCAGGTGGAGGAGCCACACGGGTTGCCAGCATGACTGTTTAGGCCGGCGCGGCTGTTTTCCTGCGCCCAGGCGCGGCGCTTCTCTGTACAAAATACACTGATCTGGGTGCCCTTTTAGCTGGCAAGTGGAGCTTTGGAAAGGCAGATTCGCCCATTCATCTGATTAAAAAGGGGACTGAATTAGGGAGCCAGGCCAGCAGAGTCCGGGGCAAAAAAGCGCCGGGAATCTCAGCGCAGCAGCCGGTGCAGTGGGTCGCCGCACAGGAAATCACGCAGATTCCGGCACCTTTTCAACAGGTGACTAGAACACCTGGGAGAGAGTCCACCGTTCAATTAAAGAAAAAAAAAAAGGCTCTGATGCAGGGAGCCAGGTGATCAGGCTCAGCTGGTCCCACCCCCACAAAAAAAAAAAAACAGCAATTGGAAACGCTCTGGGTTGAGAGTTTCACAGCAAGCACAGCTGAACCCAGGACGGTCCAGTTCTGTGGGGGACGGGCATCCGTCATTACCGAGGTACCCCTCCACTACAGAGGTAGTCAGCCATTGCCGAGGCAACCTGCCATTAAAGTTCACACTTCAGCTTGGCGAAGCCCACAGCAGCTAAGCGAAGCCTCTGCAGGCAGACAGTGACTAGGCTGCCTCCTTGCTGGGCAGGGCAGCCCTGACAAAAAAGGCAGCAGCACAACAGAAATTCACAAATAAAGCCCTAACTCCCCGGGACAGAACACCTGGAGAAAAAAAAAGGGGTTTATGAGTTCTGCTGCAGCAGACTTAAACGTACCTGCCCAGTAGCACTGAATGAACAACGGAGCTCACAGCTCAGCACTTGAGCTCCTATAAAGGACAGACTGTCTCCTTAAGCAGCTCCCTGACCCCCGTATATCCAGTCACCTCATAAAGGAGAGATCAGACTGACATTTGGCGGGTATCCTTCTGGGACGAAGATAGCAGAAGAAGAAACTGGTAACAACCCTTACTGTTCTAGAGCTGCTGCAGGTGATCCCCAGGCAAGCAGGGCCTGGAGTGGACCTCAGCAGTCCTACAGCAGAGGGGCCAGACTGTTAGAAGGAAAACTCAGAAACAGAAATAACTGCATCATCAACAAACTGGACATCCACTCAGAGACCCAATTTGAAAGTCAGCAACTACAAAGACGACAGGTGGATAAATCCACAAAGATGGGAAGAAACCAGTGCAAAAAGGGTGAAAACACCCAAAACCAGAACACCTCTCCTCCTACAAGAGATCACAAATCCTCATCAGCAAGGGAACAAGGCTGGATGAAGAATGAGTGTGATGAAATGACAGAATCAGGCTTCAGAAGGTGGGTAATAAGAAACTTCTGTGAGCTAAAAGAACATGTTCTAACCCAATGCAAAGAAACTAAGGACCTTGAAAAAAGATTTGACGAAATGCTAACGAGAATGGACAGCTTAGAGAGGAATATAAGTGAATTAATGGAGCTGAAAAACACAACACGAGAACTTCGTGAAGCATGCACAAGTTTCAACAGCCAAATTGACCAAGCAGAACAAAGGCTATCAGAGGTTGAAGATCTACTCAATTAAATAAAATGAGAAGGTAAGATTAAAGAAAAAAGGATAAAAAGGAATGAACAAAGTCGCCAAGAAATATGGGACTATGTGAAAAGACCTAATCTACGTATGATAGGTGTACCTGAATGTGACGAAGAGAATGAATCGAAGCTGGAAAATACTCTTCAGGATATTATCCAGGAAAACTACCCCAATCTAGCAAGGCAGGCCAATATTCAAGTCCAGGAAATACAGAGAACACCACAAAGATATTCCTCAAGAAGAGCAACCCCAAGGCACATAATCGTCAGATTCACCAGGGTTGAAATGAAGGAGAAAATGCTAAGGGCAG
>CAUYQU010070182.1:0-48824 GCA_963574635.1 Cheracebus regulus | reverse complement strand
TAGCAAAACAGAGAACAGACACAATGTCTTCTCAGACCACATAGGCATCACATCATTGTCTAGTAAAGTTATTTTCATATATCCTTTGATTGCAGTTCCGGCTTTCCCATAGCTCGACTGCCTCCAACGGGAAACTGCGTCTGGGCTCAAGCTCACCATATGGCGAGACCCAATTCCGAGGGGTCTCACTTGGGAACGAACCCCACAACCCACAAGTGGAGGGAAGTCAGGATCTGCTTTTCTTTCAGTAGCTCTTTATTTCTCTTGACAGGAGATGAACACACAGTGATGGGATCAGAATCTCTGGCCTTGCCAGCCCCTTCTTGAAGATCAAGAGACGTATGGGTCTTTGACCTGCTATTGCTGAAAGTGGCCTGCTCACTAAGCAGGTCATCTCTGCCCTGTAAGTTTAATTCAGGTGGGAAATAGAAACAATTTCATTTTTGTATTGGATGCAAGAAGAATTCTCTGACTCAGCCTTATCGGCAATGAAGGAGATATTTTAATCCCTGACATTTGCACCATTTCTCAACTTGTTGGAATCTGGGTGAAGGGAGAAGTGAATAAGGAACCCTTAGGCATGGCATAGAATTTTTTAAAACATCTTGATTACTGTAGGATAATTAGACATTGTCTCAAAATACTTGCAATGATATTTGTGTTTAAAATTTGGAATTATACACATGATTCTTCTTCAGCGTAAGCTACCACCTGAAGAGCTATTTTTGAATGTCTGGTTAGAAGAAGCAATTTTCTATTCTAATATGCAACAGATCCAGAATTTCCACTTCTGTAACCTAACTAATCACTCAGTACCATTACTAACTGCACAGACCCAGCTCCTCGTGTGCACACAATTTAGTTCTCATATGTTGGCAGACTCCGCATCAGTTGGCTTTTGTTATAGTCATGGCAGAGCATAAATAACATGGGCTGTACATTAAAGAAATGTCCTTTCAAAGACACATCTCACGTTAAAATCCCTAGATCTCTAACACAAAGCCTGTGACTTTCCAAAGTCCCACATGCAGTTGCCTTTGCATGAAGGAACATGTTATATTATATCAGAGCTTTGTTTCTCTAGTAGAAGGAACAGGGAATCCTTTCTATTGAGGAAAGAAACCCCTCTTTCCTGTCTCTTGTCTCAAAGAAAGAGGAAGTAAAAATTGAGACATAGCGGGCATGAGGTCAGTGGCCTGGAGGTTAAAGATTAACCCCTGGCTCCCACCCTTAAGATCTCAGGCGATCTTAGGGTAGGGGAGATAGAGAGAAACGTCCTCTGTTGTTCCCATTCAATCTTGCTGAAACCCCCAGGCTTACTTCATCAATCACAAGCCCCTCACATGTACTTTCTAAAACTGTAAACCCAAGCCCCTCTCCCATGTAATATCTATATAAGGGCATATAAGCCTATCTAAGGCTTACATATAAGCCTATCCCATGTAAGCCTATATAAGGGCAGAGGTTTCCTTCGCTAGATGAGCTTGGCTGTTAGGCAACTATGCCACCTTGCTCTTGGCCGAATAAATCACCCCCTCCTTCCCTGTTTGGTGTTCGAGAAACAGACTGTTTCTTGTGGCCGATCCTGCTTCACTATCTGTGGAATGGAACAATAAAAGAAAATTTTCATATATTTTTGTGAGATGTTAAAATAAAACACTTAACACTTTGCCTCCTTAGCAAACTGTACACATTAAATAATGGTTGTATTCTCTGCTTCTGGTTTGCTGTTGTTATGAAATCCTTTCAGAAAGTCATCTCCTTTGACAACGTTCACATTCAGGGACTGTACTCATTCATGAGTTCACATAAAATCATTCCCTAACTCTAACAGTAGGCTAACAATGACAATGAATCCATCAACGCAGAATTATTGGAAACATTAGAAAATTGCGGAAACTCTCCTTGTTCTTAGTTTTATTTTTATCTGTGAATCACAGCTGTTGCTAATAACTCGTACTTGTTACAATCATGTGTTTTTATCATCAACCTCATTGTATGACAGAAGAATCATAGCGGTCAAGGAAGTTATTAAAGCAGGAGGAAACTGCCTTAATGGAACCAAATGGGAAACAGTGACATAGTGCCCAGAGGACCAGAGGCGGCAGCAAGTGGAAAGGGAGTGCCAGGAACACAAAGGTAGCAGTGCAGAGAGCACCACAGGGTAGACCCAGGCGAGGGGACAGCACCAGGCAGCTTGCTGGCTGCACTCGCCCCTCCTTTCCAGGTGGGCTTCAACAGTGAAAGGAGCCCCCACAGGGCAGGCATGGCTAGCCAGAGACCTGGGTTCTGCTTACAGCTCTTCCCTCCCACCTGAGAGCCTGAGTGAGTCAATGCTCCCACTGAAGCGTGTATCCACCACCCACACTCCCTTAAAGGGCTGTGGTTGGTCCCGTGGTGGATAATATGAAACTGCCTTGAAAGAGATCAGGATGGCACCAATATATCCACTCCATACTGACTCTGGCCCTGTCAGAGCCCTGATTTCCAGGAATATAGAAGGTTAGGCCCAGGTGGCTCTGGGAACACTGGGCAGCCAGGGCTCAGGGACCAGCTGCGGGAGGCAATTTTGAAAAAAATTCATTCACATGAATTATTAGTGAATTTCCAGAAAATCATTTCCACATAGAGGAGTAAAGGAAAGTAGGATGGATGTTCTGTGCCAGGTTTTGAAAAGCAATGCTCTTGAATCATGTAGATTCTGCGGCGTTCCAGTAAAATCGTTTTCAGAAACGTTGCAGCACGATTCTCTCTAACCAAGAATGGTAGGGAGCCTTTTGAAAAAATAAATAAATGCCACAATTGAAACGGTGATGTTAGATACTTTGTCTCTTATTTTTCTGGGAATATGTCTAATGTTTGCCTATCCAGATAAAGCTGTTGGCATGCTTCTTCAAAATGTACCTTTCTGATACCAGCGTGATAAGCGTTAGTCACGAAGGCATGTAGAATTTTACCAACTGTTTTTTGTAAATCTGTAGGAACTTACGTGGCTTTTAAAAAAAACTCTGAGTGGAGTTGGGGGTGGTGTGACAACAAGGAAAATGACTCAGACACCGTAGCCTCAGCCCTCCTGCAGCAAGGACCAGCCAATGTTTTACCATATTGTGCCCCTCTCCTGTCAGGGAACACAACGCCTGCCACATCCCCCCACCCCACAAGTTTCTTTCTCTCTTTTATGACATCTGAAACTTTCACTACATTTACTATTTTGTATTAACATATATTATTCATATAGCTATTAAATTATTCACCTTTTTCGTATCTCTGAGTTAATTTTGACAACACATCTTTTTCAAAACGATTAGTTTTATGCAGATTTGCCAGTTTATTCCTATAAGGTTATTCAAAAACTCCTTATTGCTTTTTATTAGATAGGAGCAAAAGTAATTGTGGTTTTCGCCATTACTTTCAATGCAATAAAAATATTACGTTTTGCACCAACCTAGTAATTCTATTATTGCTGCAGATATAATAAATGACCTTTATTATTTCCTAAGTGTGTTTTTTCTTTCATTTTAAATGGGTTGTCAAAGGTTTTCTCTCCTTAATTGATTATTTCAAGCAATACAAATAACCGAAATACAAGTAACTTTGTATTTTTAAATAAAATTATCATTATTTTCTACACAATTTCATGATGTTTGGTCTTCATCTATATAAAGTATTCATTCTACTTTTGTTTATTTTATTTTGGATTTCTTCTGACTGGCTTTGTTTATTCTTAGAGGACCATGGCGCTCCTGGCTCAGGTCCCACATGCAGCTGAGATCTGCTGGGGATGAAGAATGCCTGAAGATGGTGCCACTTCTGGCCAGACAAATATAGATAATGACATCTGAATAGTAAGTGGGTATACTAAATATGGCTTAGATATCTCTGAAGGGAGAAGTGGTGGGATAAAAATAGAACAGTCTAAACTACTTAAGGTTCATCACAGAGATAACAAATTGAAGAAAAAAAAGAAGAAAGAGTAGGAGGTATGGAGGATAAAATGAGAAGATGAAAAACAACTCTAAGAAAAAAACAATATTTTAAGCAATAGTATCTGAGAATGTTTCAGAGCTACTTAATGAACATGAATCCTTGATTTTAAAAAGGTGTGTCAAGTCCCAAACAGAATAAATAATACTAAGTCTATACCTAGACATATTGAAGCAAAACTGCAAAATATCAAAATGAATGAGCCAATTACGCACAAAGGGCCATTAATTGGACAGACAGCAGATGGCCTTTTCAACAACAATGGAGGAAAATTTCAGTAGCTCCAAGTCTTTAAATTGCTGAGGAAAATAACTGTTAGCCTAGAATTCAAAAAAAGCAAGAGAAAAAAAGAACATTTTCAAACATCTGAAGACTTAGAGGAATACAGAAAAAGTTGACCACATAGTAGAGAATAGAACAGTGCTTACCAGAAACTGGGGTTAGTAGCAGGGATCAGGGGATGGCAAGATGTTGGTCAAAGGATATATGATCACAGATAGGAAGAATACATTTCAACAGACAGGCTATACTACAAGTGACTAAAGTTAATGATGATATAATGTATGCTTGAAGAATGTGAAGAGAGTGGATGTCATATGTTGTCACCACAAACATAGTAACCATGTACAGTAATGTATTTGTTAATGATCAGATTTAACCATTCCACAATGTATCTATGCTTCAAAACATCATGTTGTACATGATAAAAATGTACAACATTATCTGTCAAGTGCAAGAGTAAACTGGATATGCAACAATCAGCTGTTCTAGAATAAGAGGTGACTTTTGGTTTAATGCCTACTTAGCAAACTATGGAATGAGCAGGAGAAAAGGAAGAAAGGAAACTTTATCTAAAAGAAGATATGGAAAGAGAAAACAAACAATGCAAAGTGAAAAATGAAGACAGATATTAAAAGAAAACCCACCATACATGATAGCTAAGTTGAGCTACCTTGGAATTGCCATAATGGAAATGTACTCAAGGTCATCTATTAAAAGACAGAAAGTATTTTACTGGATATATTAAGTGTAGCTATAAGCTGGTTGGAGGAACCCTGTTATATATACACACACAGAGAAAAATAATAACATGCTGGAATAAAAAATACTATATAGATATTGACCAAAAAAAAAAAACCCAGTATAATGTTAATAACAAACAAAATAGATTTTACATCAAAAAGCAATCACAATCACTGCATAATAATACATGGAAAAATCTGCCCAATATCCATGTTAGTCACATTTATATGTACTTAATATTCCCAACCTTTAAATACATACAGCAAAACCTACCAGAAATTCAAGGAGAAATTGACAAATCCATAATCATAATGGGAGATTTTTTAATGGACTAATGTCAGAACCAGGTAGAAAAATCAGAATACATTAGAAATAGTATAGACTGTTGGGATAGCAAAATCAGTAAGTTTGGTTTGATGAAAATGCACACCACAAAGTACTCTAATAAATGAAAATATACAATATTTTAAGTATGTAAATATTTTTTATAAATATTGGCAAAATATTCTTAAAATGAAACTTAACTGAGCAGTTAAAATGAATAAGCCAGGGATTCCTGGATCAACACTTACAGATTTCAAAAACAATTTTAAGAGAAAAGAGCAAGTTTTACAATGTCCACACAGTATGCTATTATTATTATTATTATTATTATTATTGTTTGAGACAGAGTCTTGCTCTGCCGCGAGGCTGGAGTGCAGTGGTGCAATCTTGGCTCACTGCAACCTCCGCCACCTGGATTCAAGCGATTCTTCTGCCTCAGCCTCCTGAGTAGCTGAGACCACAGGTGCGTGCCACCATGCCTGGCTAATTTTTTGTATTTTTAGTAGAGATGAGGTTTCACCATGTTGGCTAAGATGGTCTCAATCTCTCGACCTCGTGATCCACCCATCTTGGCCTCCCAAAGTGCTGGGATTACAGGCATGAGCCACTGTGCTCGGCCTATGCTATTATTTATGTAAAAGATAAAAGCCTGCAAAAGAATGCAGTGCATTTATATATGTTCTTGTATACATATACATATATACATGCATGTATGTGTGTGTATATCTATAGATGTAAAAAGTTTATAAACATATGCATGAGGTTCATGATAGTGGTTATACAATGGGGATGGAAAGAATGGAACTGAATCTCTGATAGAAACACTGTGAGCCTCAATTTTATATTTAGTTTTAATTTTTGTAAAATCTAAAATAAAACAAATACAATTTTGTATTAAGATTTTGTAGTTTGGTGGTATTAGATATAAGTTTAGTATTTTCTATTTATGTTTGCATCAACAACATTTATACTTGTATAATTCTACAGTATTCATTATATACTATTTATGCTTGTGCAAATGCACACTTTTAAAAATTTCTTGAGAAGCTTGAAGTGGTCAAGTTCTAAGAACAAAATAAAAACTATCTTTCAAGCAAGGAAATATCTGAACCCTGAATGATTAACTTATTTATTTTTGGCAATTCTATTTAACTTAGTGAATCCCAAGTTCTATGTCCTCTATCTGTACCTGAATGGAAATTTGATTTTCCAACCAGTATCAATATTAAACATGAACTCCAATGTTCTTTTAATTTCCTTATGTGTATGAGTCCATTCTCACACTGCTATAAAGACATATTGAAGACTGAGTAATTTACGAAGAAAAGAGATTTAACTGACTCACAGTTACACATGGCTTGGGAGGCCTTAGGAAACTTATAATCATGGCAGAAGACCCCTTTTCACAGGGCAGCAGGAGAGAGAAAGAGAACAGTCAGGGGAAATGTCAGATACTTATAAAACCATCAGATCTCATAAAAACTCACTATCATAAGAAAAGCATGGGGGAGAACCGCCCCTGTGATTCATTTGTCTCCACCTGGCCCCACCCTTGACACTGGGGATTATTACAATGCAAGGTGAGATTTGGGTGGGGACAACAGAATTCCCATATCATTATGAGAACATAAAATTTAAAAAGTGGAACAAATTTGATTAATGTTTATTGGTTCTGAAAGAAAACTTTCATGTTCATCCCCTTTGAGACAAATGGTCAAACAGGTAAAGAGAGGGCTAGATGGAGCTTGCTGCTCACCAGCTGGAGTTTGCTTCTTAGTGCCCTGTTTAGAGACAGCAGGCTCCTGTGTTGAAAGCTTTCTGTGTGTTTCAGAGAGGTGTCTGCAATTACTCAGTGTTAGGGCAGCAGCAGCCCCATTCGGCATCATGATGTGGTGGTGGGGTCAAGGTTCTATCAGTCTTCAGTATTTCTGGAAGATTTCAATTTAGAACACCGAGAAATTATTCTTCTCCCTTTGTGATTAAATTCATTTCCCTAATTAACAAATACTCCTCAGTGAAAATTACATAAGCTCAATAAAATACAATTTTTGCACTTTAATTATGGAGCTATTTATGTTTTCTCCTATGAAAATGCCCCATCTCCTCTCGATATGACATTGAACCTCCTCCCTTCCCAAAATAAGATTTCCCTACTAAAATATTGAAAACTAAATCTTCAACATATGAATGAACAAAGCCAGCTAAAGATAGTAGTCAGAGATGTATATGATGAGGCAAAAATGTCTGGTCTGTGTAATCAATCCTATTATCAATTCTACTAAAATCCCAGACCTGATTACATTAGAATTTACTGAGGATTCTTTGTCACCACTTGAAACCAACTAAATGAGAACCTCTGAGTGGTGGGAACCATGAATTTTCATTTTTAATAAGGTCCTGAGTACAGTCTTGGTGATTGTCTATGTTGGCTGTGATTTTCACCTAGACAATATGTAAATTAAATTGATTGTGCTAATCATTACACAGTGCACATGTATGTCAAATCATTGTGTTGTATACTTTAAATATATGCAATCATTATTTGTGAATTAAATATATCTTTCAAAATCTCAGTGTTCAGGCTATGATTACATCAATTAAACTGGATGTGCAGGGAACGGAACCCAGGCACTGGCAGTCTCAAAGTCCTTCAAGTAATTCCAGAGTTTCATAAAGACTAAGAATCATTGTACTGGTTCAAAACCATTTTTTAAATGCTCAACTATAGTTTGGGTTGCAAAGTCAAGAAGGCTTATCTACCTCCAATGCAGGGCAAATAGAAATCAAGTATTTAAATTATCTCCCCCTTTTTTTTTTTTTTTTTTTGAGATGGAATCTTGCTCTGCCGCCCAGGCTGGAGTGCAGTGGTGGGATCTTGGTTGACTGCAACTTCTGCCTCCCAGTTCAAGTCATTGTCAAATCTCAGCCTCCCAAGTAGCTGAGATTACAGTTGTGTGCCACCACGCCCGCCTAATTTTTTTGTATTTTTAGTGGAGACGGGGTTTCACTGCGTTAGCCAGGATGGTCTTGATCGCTTGACCTCGTGATCCGCCTGCCTTGGCCTCCCAAAATGCTGGAATTACAGCCACTAGCCACTGTGCCTGGCCTAAATTATCTCTTTAAAAAAGTGTTTTTTTTTTTCAACTTTTCAGCCTGTCTCCTAATCCCAAGGGGATGTTTCACTGTTCCTTGTAGAGTTTCTTATAAAGACCCATTAAAAGTTGCCACTTATTCTCTGTTATCTGTGTTAATAGCCATGTAGTCAATAACCAGGTTTCTCCTAAGAGGAATAAAACGTGCTAAACTTTTTTTCCATCAGTAATTATGCTTTAGCTGAAAAATTAAATTACTAAAATAAAAATTATGTAAGCATTTGCAAAACTGTTTTTAAGGAAGATTCAGAGATCCGCAGATATCTAGGCACAACTTGATACCATGTTCCTGTTAAAGTATAACTTTCAAAAGTTAAAAAACAAGACCATCATAGAAATATAAAATGAATGCAAGGCCAGGAGAGGTGTCTCATGCCTGTCATCCCCGCATTTGGGGAGGCTGAGGCAAGGGGATCACTGAGCCCAGGAGTGTGAGACCAGCCTGGGTAACATAGTAAAATACCATCTCTACAAAAAATAAATAATAAAAAAAAACCTAGCTGGGCATGGTGACTCACGCCTATTCGCCCAGGTACTCAGGAGGAGGCTGAGGTGGGAGAATTGCTTGAGCCCAGGAGATCGAGACTTCAGTGAGCTGTGGTCATGCCACTGCACTCCAGCCTGAGTAACAGAGCAAGATCCTGTTTCAAAACACAAACACACAAAGACATGAATGGATATCAAAGATTGTATTCAACTTGTTAATTAATGAGGGAGTAAGATTATAAATCTAGTTCAAAGAGCATTTAAAGAGGTAGGTTTTATGGCCAACTTAAAATAATGTTAGTCCAATTTGTTAAACTGGATAGAAAACTTGCTAAAATCCTACTGGTCCACAGTCTGTGACCTTGGGACTTATGTTCTCTACCAGACACAAACTATTTGTATCTCCATCAGCCAAAAATCTACAAGTTAAAGTGTAACTTCATTAAGCTGGGGGACCATTCACTAGCAATGAGTCACACAAAGTCTATTCCTCCAAACGAGCCCTTGTTGGACCTGTTAAATTGCCCCCAAAGGACCCTGAGAGACAGACACTCGCATTTTTGTCTCATGGTCATGTTGTAAATCATTTTTAAAATGCTCTCATCAGCCACTACTTAACTATATTTTCCTTAAGCAACTTTAAATGAAAATATTTTACAAAGTTAAAATACAGACGCTCATACATCACTGGGTAAGGTCTACGCTCTCTCCCTTTGGGTCCTGACTTGGTCTTAAACTTCCCAGCATAGCCTAAGAATGCCATTACCGAACACGAGTCAGACCGGCACAGGTGACCTAACCTCCTTTCCGTGTGAGTTTTAAGGTGTGCTTTTGCTCCTGGCTAATAACACTTGCTGGTGTCACATGAAGTTCAGTGGAGCTGACACAGCTTTTTTCCTGCTGCCACTCAACTTGAGAAAGCTCATGCCTATAAGTGCCTAACTCAGGGAGGCAACTCTAGGTTTGTTCCTTCATCCTCCAAGAGCCACCTCCTGCTTTATGTGGCTCAAAAGACTGAGGAAGCGGAAACAACATGCCAGCCCCTAATCAGCTTGCAGCCAGCCTTCAGCTTCAAGCGTCCCAATGGGCAGGCAACAGGCATTCCAAACAATTTAGTTTCCTTTAGTAACCAAACAATTTAGTTTCCTTTAGTAACATTTTAGAATAACTAACGGAAACTCTATTTTATTAATTAATTAGGTGGCACTTGCATATTCTGTATGAGTTAAAGATAATTTAACACTCAGGACCAGAGTAGTTTGTTTTTGTTTTTATTTTTTAACTTCATCCAACCTACTCTTTACTTATTATTTGCATGCATTATGCATTATCTCTATTGATTTAATTTACCTTAGGGGCAGATTATTTATTGCCCCACAGTGAATATTAAATTTTAATGGTGCAAGCTACAGATAAAATCCTAAACCCCCAATGGACTGAACAGACTCCCTGTTGGCCAAGGAGGCCCCAGAAAATCTAAGGTGAATTACATCTGATAATCTCTATGTTAACATTAATGATAGTAAGTTGTGCCTAAACTCCAAAAGGTCACAAGGCATATCTGACCGCCCTTCCTGTCATGGCCAGCAATTCAGTTTTTAAGGTTTTCTGGGGTCTCCTTGGCCAACAGAGAGTCTGTACAGTTGGTTAGGGGCTTAGGATTTTATTTTTAGCTTACATCATTAAAATTAAATATTAAACAGACTTTGCGGCAATAAGATAGCGAATTGTAAAAAAGACCTAAAGCTATGCAAGGAAAGAGTTGAGTCATGCCGGCAAACCATAAAATCTTGTTAAATGGGTTTTGTAATTAACCGTGTATAATGTGGCTTACTTTCCAACCTGACTCTAGTATAACATCATAGGGCAGATAGCAGATCCCCTTATCTTAACTTAAGCATTTCTTGCTGCTGACTTGAAGTCTTCTGACAAAGCTTAACTCTTTCAACAAATTGATAACTGAAGAATCTCTAAACCCACCTATACCTTCTAAGCCCCCAATTCAAGATGCCCTGCCTTTTTGGGCTTAACTGATGTATACCTTTCATATATTGATTTATGATTTTACCTACAATGTCTGTCTCCCCAAAATGCATAAAACCAACTTGTAATCCCAGTGCCTAAGGACCACTTACTGGGGATACTTTTGAATTTGTGTTTTCTTTAGGCTGCAGTCACTTGTATTGGCTCAGAATAAACTCTTTAAAATATTTCACAGTGTTTGTTTTCTTTTTATCAACAATGGAGACTCACTGGAAGCTAAAAAGGTGGAGAATTTGTGTGAGGTGGACTTAAAGAGAACCATTTCAGCAGCAACCCAAACTTCCTTTGACAGACAGCCCCCACCACACCCTCACCTACCATCACTTCCCTCGCTGTATCTCTCATTTCCGTCCCTTTTCCTCCTGCCTGCCTCCACCGCCTGCGCTCTTCCTTGCCTCTCAGTCTGATCTTTGTTTCCCCTCGCACCCCTTCTTTCTCCTCCCCACCCTCACTCCCAGCCGCCCTTCCTAGGACTCTTCTCCCTGATGTTGCTTCACCTTCTCCCATCTTGACACCCCTTTCTCCTCCTCTCTCTGGTAAGTCCTCTCACTTTCACTCCCTTTCTGCTCAGATGAGCTCCCTTCCTGGACCTGTGCTTCTCCCCAGGCCCCATCTGGACCTGCCCCCCTCCTCCACTCTCCTCCATCCTCCCCAGCCTTGCCAGTAGGCAGTTCACTCAGACTTTCCATCTGGGCTTGATTTACTCAGATGTCTGATGGTTATGTCACTGGACAACTTTTCTGAATCATCGTGCTACTATGGAAAAGTATAAATTTATAGATTTCTCTACTAACCAAAGGGCAATATACCAGTCTGCCTTGTTTTAAGCCTGGTTTTGACTAATAGTCGGACTCATCAGAACTGGTAAGTAGCAAAACTATTGGAAAACCCACTAGCCTAGGATAGAATAAAATCCTGACCCTCAATGGTAAAGAACTGACTTAAGACTTCTAGGAAGGATACCAGCACTGATGCCTACTTGCAAATCTCCTTAAAATGAATTTTGAAGAAGATAATTTCCTCTACTTTAACTAGGAAGTGACTAAAACTTCATACTGGCAACTTCTCAGCACATTGCACCTGATATAATAATGTTTTGAAACAAATTGAAAGAAACTGCAGTTGATAAAATTCTCATGATGGCAAGCATAAGCTCAATGGGTCCCTGAAGGCACCCCTACCCCAGCAGTGGGAGCAGCCCTCTGTTTAAGAAAATAATTATTCTTATCACTTATTAAGGGACTGAAAGACAAACTTTATTCTGGGGACTACAACAGTGGAGCTTTGCAGTGGAAGAGACAGATTGGATTCAACTGTGAAGACAACAAGGAAAACTTGGGGGTTTACAGCCAAGGATCAAAGTGGGGATGGGGGTGAATGGAAAATTATTAAGAGGATAGAGTAATGCTTGCTAAACTGGCCTAACAGGATCTATCTGAGAGCAGGCCCAGGGTAAGCAGACATCACCTGGGGGTAATGAGCATGAGGAATTTGATCAGATGTGGGTAGTGACATATACCCAAAAGACTCCTAGACAAGTCTTAATCAATCTACAAAGTTTATTGTGCCAAGGTTAAGGACGTACCTGTGACAGAGCCTCAGGAGTTTCTGACAACTTGTGCCCAAAGTGGTTGAGGTACAGCTTGGTTTTATACATTTTAGAAAGACATGAGCCATCAATCAGTTATGTGTATAAACAATAAGACAGAGGAACAATCAGATATGCATTTGTCTCAGGTGAGCAGAAGGATGACTTTGAGTTCTGTCTTTTGTATCATATCTGTGAAGATAAGCTATCAGCTGGGCGTGGTGGCTCATGCTGGTAATCCCAGCACTTTGGGAGGCCAAGGTGGGTGGATCACTTGAAGTCAGGAGTTTGAGACCAGCCTGGCCAACATGGTGAAATCCTGTCTGTACTAAAAATACAAAATTAGCCAGCATGGTAGTGCGTGCCTGTAATCCCAGCTACTTGGGAGGCTGAGGCAGGAGAATCACTTGAACCAAAGAGGCAGAGGTTGCAGTGAGCCGAGATCACACCATTGCACTCCATTCTAGGCAAAAAGAGCAAAACTCTGTTTCAAAAAAAAAAATTTACATTGACAGTGACATTCAACAAAACTGTTTTAGGGTAAAGATTGTGAGGCCCACAAGGAGTTTCACTGTGGGCTGTGAAGGAGATGTGTAGCTTTTTTTTATCTTTGCAACAATTTTATTTAGGAATAAAATGGGGACCGGTTTGCCTGATTCAGTTCCCAGCTTGACTTTTCCCTTTGGCTTAGTGATTTTTGGGGTCCCAAGATTTATTTTCACAGGAATCAGATTTCGATGGTGGCAGATTCTGGCTAAATGGATTTGACAGAATTACTGCAAACATTGGGCTATTGAAAACATACCTGAAGGTGAGGTCCGGTTGAAAAAGAGCTTAGAGGATCCCGAAGTGAGTTTGATCAAGGAAAGAATCTTTGTCAGGAATCAAATGCAATATGTGAAAGGGGATGGGCACCAATTAGAGAAGAAAACCTTAGTTCAGATGGGCAGTGAGTGAACTCAGGGAGGGACCAGGAAAGAATTTATGTTAAATTAGTCTGTCTCTTAAAATTTGAAAAGTGTGATTGTTGCCAAGTCAACAATCCAGCTGCCAATCAAATGTGGCCTTGCAAAAGAAGGCACTCACTGACCCACTCAGCAAAAACCCTGTGAACTGTGAGCAACTGCTGTAAACCAGACTTTATACATGCAACCCGCTCCACTGAAAGTGGGGTCAGAAAGAACGCACACCCAAATGTAAATGGTTATACAAAAAGATACTTAGACTCTGTTGTTTACAGAAAATGATAACTAAGTAAGAAGAAAACATTTATCACCCATCCCATTGGCAAAAATTAAAATCATTAATGATCCCTAATAACAGAAAGGATGCAGGCACTAGTACTCTCTTCACAAAGTATGGTGGTTCTGTAAGTGGTAGAAACTCATTGGGAAGCAGTATTACTCTGGGTACCACGTTATGAAACAAGCTTGCCATTAGAATAATCTCACTCCCAGAATTGTCCTTAAAAATTAATTGCACATGAGTACATAGAAACGAGTTCATGGATATGTATTGCGTCTATGAATACGGAAGTGCTTATACAACAGTCTCTGCATATTGTCTATGGAATGTACTAGGTGGCTGTTAAAGAGAAACAGGCAGATATTTTTATATCAAACAAAATATCTTGCTAGGACATACGGTAAAGTGGTAAGTTGTAGAATAATATATATTCATATAAAATGCATCTGTAGATGCATAAATACATAAATATGTATGCACATGTGTCAAAATAAAAGAGGGTGATGCCAACCAAATTTGTGGCTGTGAAACTTCCAGGCAGACTAAAAGTGAGAATTGAAGAGGAAATTTCTACTTTTCCATATTTTTCTTTTGTGTATGGATTTTTTGCTTATTTTATAAAACTAAAAGACATTTATAAATGACACATAATAAAAAGGGAAAGAGCATATCAGAAATTAATTGACAGTAGAAAAAGTTTGACAAATTCATCACTATTTTTAAAAACCTAATAAAATAAATCACAATACTAACCAGAATAAAAGATAATAAAAATATATAAAACATAAATAACAAACCTAAAACATTTTAAAATTTAAAATAACTAAAGTTTAGAAGTTATTGAACTATTTTTTCAGAATACTTAGTAGAAAGCTGTAATAATAGTAAACTTATTTTGCTATTATTTGCAGCTGTTATGTGCCAGAAATTGTTCATGTGTTATACAAATACTAATTTCTGAAAACTCTATAAGTGTTACTGTCCCCATTTTACAGATGAGGAAATTGAGAAACAGAGGATTTAAATAATTCTGTGATGCCACAGAGTTGCAGTAACTAAGCTCGGATGGAATGCTCTATGGCTCCAGAGGTCATGTTCTGAAGCTCTGTTTTCCACCACACCCCCCAGCACAAATCAACAGTCTGCACTATATTCAATTATGAAGCATGAAATGCTTTTCCACTAGCAACCCAAGGTTCCCAGGCACATACCAGTAAAATCTAGCAAGAGAATAAAAAAGATGGGGCAATGTTAGAAAATAATAAAGCGACCATTATTTGCAAATGAAAGAATGGAATAACTGGGGAAAAATCCCAAACCACTGAGAGTATGATAAGCCAGAAGTTAGTTTATAATATGATGAAATTGATACATAAAATTCAATGTTTATTATATATCACCAATAGTTAGAAAATAAAACAAAATTTATTCAAAAAGCAAAACTCAGGAAAAGGAAATGAAATTTAGCTATATACAGAAAGTATTAGCAATGTGAATATGTGAGTCAGTAATGACGTTAAATTCTGTCTATAGAAAAGGTAGAATTTAAAGTAAACCTTAAAAAGACAAACCAATTGCCACTTAAAATGTGACTTAACTGCAGAACAATGTTCAAAAATATTTTTAAAACAACAAAACCAGCCACTCATCATCATACATTCATCATGTTCAACAACTAATTAAATATTAGAAAGACAGGACTCATACATTTGAGCAAACCAATCAGCAGAAATTGACCTCAAAGTGACTCAAATGAAACACTTAGCATGTCAGGACATTAAAACAGATATAAATGTGTTCCATATGATCTAAATGGTTGGAAAATATGAGCACCATGAGGAAAGGAATGGTACATGTAAAATAAGCCCCAAACAAACTTCTAGAGATGAAATACAATGTCTAAATAGCATGAGACATTATAGACAAAAAGATGGGTCAACCTGGAAACATTGGAATAAAAACTACACAAAATGACACACAGAGATCAATAAAAGATCAGAAAGCATATCACTGAGCAGTGATACAGCACAGGTGACAAAGCATGTGAGTAACTGGAGTCCAGACAAAGTTGGGGGCGGGATATTTAAAGAAATAATGGCCAATTATTTTTATAAATATGATGAAAACTGTTAAAACTCAGAGTGCCAAGATACTCAAAAGCGCCCAAGCAGAAGAAACAAGAAGAAAGCCATACCAGGTACCTCATAATAAAATTGTTAAAAAGCTGGTTAAAAAAAAAAGAAAATATTAAAAGCAGCCATAGAAAAAGGACATATTACATAATCAGGCAAAAAAGATTTTTTAAATAACAGGAAATAAAAATATCTTATTAGAAAAAATGTAAGGTAGAAGAAAATAAAGCAACATTTTCAAAGGAAAAAGGAAAAAAAAAAGATCTTTAAATTCCATATGTAGAAAAATAGTTTTAAAACACAAAGGCAAAATAAAACCTTTTTGAAATACAAAAAATCTGAAAGAACTAATTGCTAGTATACCTGCAGTACAAGAAATATTAAAGGAAGCCCTTCAAGATCACAAGATATTATAATAGACAGAATGAAGAAAATCCAAAATCACAAGTAGATGGTTAAATATACAATTTTTTTCTCATTTTAAAATCTCTGTTAAGGTAATTGTTTAAAGCAAAAATAATGGGAAGCCTCGCACACTGTTGGTGGACATGTAAATTAGTATATTAATTATGAAAAATAGTATGGAGTTTCCTCAAAAAATTAAAAATAGAACTGCCATATGATCCAGAAATCCCCCTACTGAGTATATACTCAAAACAAAGGAAATCAGTACATAGAATTGGTATCTGCACTCCTATATCTTTGCAGCACTATTCACAATAGACAATAGATGGAGTCAACCTAAGTGCCCTTCACTGGATGAAGGGATAAAGAAATTGTGGTATATATATGCAGTGGAATACTGTCTAGCCACCAAAAAGAAAGAAATCTTGTTGTTTTTGACAACATAGATGAACCCAGAGGATATCATGTTAAGTGAAGTAAGCCAGGCACAGAAAGACAAGTACTGCATGATCTCACTTATATGTGGAATGTAAAAAAGTTGATCTCATTGTAAGTAGAGAGTAGAATGCTGGTATCAGGATCTGGAGTGTTTGATGATAGTAGCTGGTGTTGGGGGCAGAGAGATGGGGTGATGTTGGTTGAAGAATACAAAATTTCACTTAGATATGAGCAATAGGCCAGGCACAGTGGCTCATGCCTGTAATCCCAGCACTTTGGGAGCCCGAGGCAGATCATGAGGTCAGGAGATTGAGACCATCCTGGCCGTGGTGAAACCTCATCTGTACTAAAATACAAAAAATTAGCCAGGCATGATGGCATGCACCTGTAGTCTCAGATACTCAAGAGGCTGAGGCAGGGGAATCACTTGAACCCAGGAGACAGAGGTTGTGGTGAACTGAGATCTCACCACTGCACTCCAGCCTGGTGACAGCAAGATTCTGTCTAAAAAAAAAAAAATTATATATATATATATATATGATGAATACATTTAAGAGAATCATTGTACAATACACTGACTATAGTGAGTTAACCATAGATTGCATTGTTGAAAAATGCCAAGAGAGGAGTGTAATGTGTTCCCACCACAACAATAACTCTGCTATATTGAATCATATGAATATAGAAAGTTAAGTTAAATAAGATGTGCATGACATTAAATTTATATTAAAATTTTAAATGGCAACCTCTGCTTCCCAGGTTCAAGCAATTCTCCTGCCTCGGCCCCCGAATAGCTGGGACTACAGGTGTGCACCACTATGCCCAGCTAATTTTTGTGTTTTTAGTAGAGACAGGGTTTTACCACATTGGCCAGGCTGTTCTCGAACTCCTGACCTCAAGTGATCTGCCTGCCTCGTCCTCCAAAGGGCTGGGATTACAGGGGTGAGCCATCATGCTCGGCCAGCAATAATAATTTTTAAGTTATTCTTTTGGTAAGCTGAATCAGATAATCCAGATTACATATTTAGCTTTGGTTTGCTCATTGTCTATGACCACAATTTTGTTTGAAAATATGTTTAACCTAATGGTAGTAGCAGTAGAAAGGGAATCTGTCTAGCAGGTATGAGACTGCTCTCTAAGCACATCTCTACAAATGACTGACTCTTGCTACTTTACCAAACAGATGGTGATATTATCACACTAAATCATTTATGAAAATAGCCTAAAAGCTATAACTGTTGTATGAATACAAATTGTATTGTTAGCGTTATCACTAATTTTACTATTGACATAATTTTACATAAATTGGGTTTCTTTTTTCACTGTTTTTATATATTTCCAAACAAGTGCAATTAATATGGCAGTCATTTGATGAAGCCCATGTTAGCAGTGGGGTAAATTTTCCATTGTGTTTTTCTATCATTAGGTAATAACTGCAAGTTGTCCATTTGGATAATAAAAGTATAGAGCATTCCTCAAGTATTTGGGCCAAACTAGTAACTTTTTTTTTTCTTTTTCATTTGTTTTATATTTTGATATATTCTGCCTTTTTAGATTTGGGCCACAAGTTCGATTAATGAACATATTAATAGCTACCATTTATTAACTGGCACTATATTATGGCAATAAAATGATGTCCATAATAGTAAAATTAGTGACAACAACAATAACAATACATACAATTTGTGTTCCTGTAGCAATTATAGATTTCAGGCTATTTTGATATACGATTTAGTGTGATAAAATTACCATTTGTTTAGTAAAGTAGGAAGTCATTTGCAGAGACGTAATTAAACTGTCTGCATTTAAACCCTGATTCCGTCATTCACTACCCTTGCAACTTTGCAAAGCTGTTCATTTCTTAGCCTCACTTTCCTCATCAGTAAAATATGAATAAACTTATCTAGCACAGTAGGGGATAGTGACCCTTAAATAAAGTAATTCATGTTACACTTTTAGAAGATTCCCAACACGTCGTAAGCACTCAAACTATTCCTTCTGTTATCCTCCATTACATTAATATTTGTTATGGAGTAAATTACTTGAAAACATTCTGTAATGCATGTGTGTAGGGGCATTCTAATAAACACTTTAGTGTTGATTATTGCATTTACGAAGTATCCCCTCTCTGAATCAATATCTTAAGCTTAGATAATTTATACAGGGGTGCCCAAACTAGTTTCTTACTTGGTGCAATTGCTGTCCTTTTGTGCCCATGATTGGAAAGAGTGATATGGCAGAGCTTGCCATCTTGGTATACATAGGACCTAAGAAACAAGGGTCCCGGGCTGACCCTGCTGCTTCCCCTTCAGTTTGCATCTTGCCACCAGATCCAGGTGAAAGTCCTCCCTGCTCAGCTTGACATTAGCATCTAGGACATTTCCTCTGAGAAGAGCCTTTCATGCTAAGTGCCTCTAAGATTCTGACGGCAGTAGGCATGGCTCCTACACGTGCTTGCCACTGCATGTGTGTGTTTGGCAGAATGTGCACCAAAACCTGCTTCCACTGTGACTTACTTCTTGGCAGCCAAGGCTGTAGAGATAGAACTTCTGCATGAGGACACCTACTGATACCAAAATAACTTGACATTTGCCATAGCACCAAATTTTGTGGGGCCATCTTGCCCCACTTTGCCAGGCTCTGTGACAAGCACTTTGCTTACAGGGTCTCAGTGACTTTTCATAAACACCCTATGAGGTTGGTGGCTCCATATCTTATCTCACAGATGGAGAATCTATGTGTCAGGCAGAGAAGCAGCTCTTCTGCAGGGAAACCGTGTTAGTGACAGCACTTGGACCCAGGAGGTCTGACCAGAAACTCCAACCTCTGGATCAATACCCTATGTTTTCCCAATGCAAACAGTTCATTGACTATTTTATAGACCCTTAAACATTAGTGGTTGAAAAGACCTGTGCTAATCTTAAACAGATTATATGGTACTGCTAGATCAGCTGCTACATTTCCATGAAACATTTCCATTTATTTTAGGAAGTGCATGCTCTTTGAAAACATTTTATTTGTTTCCACAAATGCTACTTGGTAGTGATTCATGTAGCACATTCATTCACTCTTCATTGTTGTTGCTATTGTTATCTGGCTCCTTCGAGCTATTTCAAGTCACCATCCTTTGAATTACGTATTATTCCTAGTAAAATGTTTGTTAAATAGCTGAAAGGACTTTTTTTTTCTAATTTAAATCTTTGGAAGCAAGATAGAATATTTCTTGGCCCAATATTAAAGAATTAACTCAAGTAGAATATATTTGGAAATCCCTTCCACTGTTTTGTTTAAACATCCAGCTTTATGTTGCAAGGAAGAAATGAGAAGTTTTGTTTTTATACTCTCTCCTGTACATGGGAGAACTCCATGGTGCATTTTCATAATAGCTGAACCCAAATTTTCTTGGCCAGTCTTCTTAGACTTATCGTGACAATCAGACTCTCTGCCTTTGCTGGATGCTTCTATGCAGGGTTTTGTGAAATGAAACTTGTAGGATAAATAGTGCATGAGCACAAACAAAACGTGTTCACTCTGACCTCCATCTAGTTAGCGTTTGGAGGAAGGAGGCCATTGAACAACAGGAGGTAAATTACACTTCTTGTTCTCAAAAATATTACAAGAGAATGTGCAAGAAGTTTTAATTTATGTGAGCAGAAAGAACAGAGGAATGGGTGAATCCTGACAAATAATCTGTGCTTAAAATAATCTATATTTAAAGATATTTTGAACAAATGAAATTTATTCTAAGTTGTATGGACAGATGGCGCAGTTAAATTAAGTCTTCAGCATTTGCTTAAATATGGTTGCTGAATGTGTCATTTGAAAAAAACTACAATAATAAGTTATTCACATAAAAATATTTGTCAGAGGGTAAATTGTGTGTGCATGGCTACTTGTGTGTGTTTAAAAGAGTAGTTACTTTGATTATTGTTTTTATAGAAAAAAAAACTAAAGTCAATTATGTGAAGGCCAGTTTGATCTTATCTCACTGTAAATTGGAACAAGATTCCAACGGACTTTGAGAATGATTTCATTTAAATGGCATGGTGTGTCCTATGTGTGCTAGAAGTTTGAACATAATAAGGCAAAGATAAAATAATGTTTATAATTCCTCTGCCTTATTTCATCTGTCTTATAAAACCTGAAATTTTATGGGCAAATGAGGATAATGAAATCAGGTAGCTTTACATCTTAGACAATTGGCCATTTTGCAAAGACATAGATTTTCATTAAACAGTGTCATTTTTAAAGTTTTCTATTTTAACCATCTTGCAAAAATCAATCAAACAGGACTGTAATGGAACAACTTGTGGTAAACCGATACTGTCACTGAGAACAAGTAGAAGAGCTAGGTGAAAACATACAGAACATCTGTATTAGGCAGCTAGCCTCCAAGTCGGATTCCAGAAAGATGTGAAGCTCATTTACAGTGATTGAGTGAAGAAATAATAGAGGCCCCATGTGTTTTTACCCTAGTTGTTCACAATGTTAACATTTCAAAAATTCAGGGTAAAATCCTGCAAACAGTATATTGATAGAATCCACTGATCTGATTTTCTTAGTATTATTTGTACTACCTGTGTGCATATGTGTAGTGTTTACTTCTATGCAATTTCATTACATGTGTAGGTTTGTGTGTCCACCACTACAATTGTGATAAAGAAATCCTTGTGTTGCCTTTAAACAATAATGCTTACCTCCTTTATGTCCACCCTACCCCCAACCCCACCCATCCCTAAACCCTAGAAGCCATTGATCTCTTCTCTATTTATAACATTTTATCATTTAAAAAATGCTAAATACATGAAATCATACAGTATGTAACCTCTTGGGACTGGCTTTCTTTAGGAAGCATAATTCCCTGAAGATTATCCCAAGTTGTGTATCCATAGTTTGTTCCTTTTTGTTGTTGACTATTATCTCAAGGTATACATGAATCAGTTTGAGCATTCACCCATTGATGACATTCAGGTTGATTCTGGATTTGGCTATTTTGCATAAAGCTTCTTTAAGAAGGCATGCACAGATTTCATGTAGACATAAAGTTTCATTATGCAGGAATAAATGCCAAAGAGCATAGTTCCTAGGTCATGAGATAATTTTGAAGGTTTAGTTTTACCAGAAACTGCCAAATCATTTGCAGAGTAGCTATAACATGTTACATTTCCACCAGCAATGTGTAAGTGATCCATTTTCTCTGCATCCTTGTCAGCATTGGATGTCACTTAAAAAAAAAAATTAGCCATTTTGATAGGTAAGTGCTGATATCCTTTTTTTTTTTTTTTTTGAGACGGAGTTTTGCTCTTGTTGCCCAGGTTGGAGTGCAATGGTGCCATCTCAGCTCATCACAACCTCTGCCTGCCAGGTTCAAGCGATTCTCCTGTCTCAGTGTCCCGAGTAGCTGGGATTACAGGCATGAGCCACCACGCCCAGCTAATTTTTTGTATTTTTAGTAGAGGTGGGGGGTTTCTCCATTTTGGTCTGGCTGGTCTCAAACTCCGGACCTCAGGTGATCCGCCCACCTTGGCCTCCCAAAGTGCTGGGATTGCAAGCGTGAGCGACTGCGACCTGACGAGTGCTGATATCTTAAGGTGATTTTAGTTTGCACTTCCCTAATAACAGTAATGTTGAATATCTCTTCCTGTGCTTATTTGTCATCTGCATGTAATCTTTGATATTTGTTCATTTTCTAATAGGATTTTTTAAACTGTTGAGTTTTGAGAAATCTGTATGTATTATCTATATGTATTTTATATACTAGTTCTTAGATATGTGGCTTACAAGTATTTTCTCTCTGTCTGTAGTTTGTTCTCATCATCCTTTTAACATGGGCTATCACTGAGAAAAAGTTATTAATTTAGATAAGATCTATTTGTCATATTTTTATATGAATCACGTGTATGGGGTCAAGTTTAAGTACTCTTCATTTATTTTTGCATTCCCCAAATTTTAGTTTATATCTTTTTGCAAAACTGAGAGTTTTATATTTTAATTTGAGTCTGTGATCCAGAGTGAGTTAATTCTTACATAGGATGCAAAGTTTAGTTGGAGGTTTCCTTTTTACACCTATGGGTTCTATTGCTCCAACATCATTTGTTGAATAAGCATCCCATTCTTTATTGAATTGCTTTTCTTTTTATTGAATTGTTATCAATAATCAGTTGGGTACTTCCAGGCCAGATAAAATTCTGAAGACTCCTTGATCCTCTTCTCTCTGCTAGTTACAACTGTATACCTTGGAAATAATGCAAGAGGTGGCTACATGTGATTTCTGAGGGGTAGAAAGAGGAAGGTGAACTGCTTTGAATGCCAGGACTGAAGGAGAAACATGACAACTGGGGTCTCTCATCTCCTCACCCAACACAAGAACACAGGCTGTCCAACTCTGGTGTTTCTTGCCAACATAAAGGTAGCCCCTATTTGCTTATTTCTCTTAAAATTGAATGAGAGTCCTGAATACAACAGCAAGTGAGTCCAGTACCACTGCTAACATTAAGCAGCCAAGGGTAGTGTTTTTTACCACTGAACCTGGGACTTCCTCTGCCACTGAGAGATACAGGGTGCCCAGATGGCACTAGAAAGAAAAACCATACCACAAGTGCCTAGCCAAGGAAGTTGCTTTGTATTCACAGGCCTGAGATGCCACTCCACCACCCAGAGACATCAGAGTAGCCAATGGCCGCCACTAGTGGGTATTCTGCCAGAACAAGCACAAGACCACGGATGCATTCTCCATGCCCCATAGACAAAGAGGATCCTACCACAGCAAGCCCCACATTAGGGAAGTCTCTATCTCCATAGGCCTAAGATTCCCCTCTCTCACAGAAAGACACTAGGTGGCCTAGCTAGGGGAAACCCCATACAGCCCCTTAAGCACGACCAGTGGTAACAAGAGGGAGCCCCTGTGGCAACAGGTAAACTGAGGAGACCAAAATAGCACCACGAGGCTCCTTAATGAGATTAATAGCTGATTATGCATTCAAAATTATGGAGTCTAGAAAGCAGTAGATGACATAGTCAAAGCACTAAAAGAAAAACATTGTCAACAAAGATTCTATATTCATCAAAACAACTTTCAAAAACACATGAAAGATTAAGACATTCTCAGATAAACAAACGCTGGAGAATTCATCATTAGACCACCTACCTTACAAGAATACTAAAGGGAGTCCTTCTAGTTCAAAAGAAAAGACACTAGCCAGTAATTCAAAGCCACATAAAAAAATAATACTGGTAAAGGCAACTATATAGGTAAATACCTGATTTAAAATACAACTGAATAAAGCAAGAATTACAAAATTATGTTGATGGACATATCACGTATAAAGAAGTCATTTGTATGATGATAATGGTGCCACAGAAGGAAGGAAAGAAGAATGCTACATAAGAGCAAAGCTGCTATATACCAATAACATTATGTCAGCATTAATGAAAACAAAAATGTTAAAAATTAAGATGTTAAGTGTGATCAGCAAGGCAACCACTAAGAATATAAGTTGAAAAATATAGTAAAAGAAAAACCAGAAGAATTAAAGTGAGACACTAGAAAATATTGATTTAACACAAAAGAATGTAGTAATGGAATACTAAATGAACAAAAATTACATATTACACAGAGAAATCAAATGACACAATGACAGCCACAAAACATATTTTAAAAGTTACATTAAGTCTAAATGGTCAGAGATTAGAAAATTAGATAAAAGAATAAAATAATCATGATCCAACTATATGTTGTATATAAAAGAAGTAGATTAGATTCAAAGATACATAAGTTGAAAGTAAAAGGGTAAAAAAACACATTATGCAAACTTTATAAGAATGCTGGGATAGCTATACATTTCAGACAAATAGAGCTTATACAAAAGATGTCAGTAGACATAAAGAGAGACAGTTTATAAGAATAAAAGTATTTGTCCATCAAGAAATTATAGCAATTATAAGTCTATATGAACCTAAAAATAGAGCCTCATAATACACAAAGAAAAATGATAGAGTTGAAGAGAGAAATAGATAATTCAACAATACTAGTTGGTAACTTCAATATCAAAATTTTAATACTCAATAGAATAATTTTAACAATAGAATAATTTGACAGAATAGAAGAACATAGAAGACATGAGCAACACTGCATACCAACAACATTGAACAGACATTTTTAGAACTGTTGACCCAAGAACAGCAAAACAGATATTCTCCTCAGTGTGCATGGAGGATTTTCCAGAATAGACCACGTGCTAGGCCATAAAACAAGTCTTAGCTTTTAAAAGGCTGCAATTATGTGAAGTGTCTTCTCTGATCACATGGAATAAAGCTAGAAATCGATAACAGAAGGAAATTTTTTAAAATTACAAATATGTGAAAATAAACAACCCACTACTAAATAACCCATTAATAAAAAGGAAGTTTTAAAAAGAAACTTAGAAAATACTTTACTATGAATGAAAAATAAAACACAAAATGCCAAAGTTTGGGATACAAACAAAAGCAGTTAATTCTTATTTTGAAGAACAGCTAAAGCAGTGCTTAGAGAGAAATGTATAGCCCAAAGCACTTATATTAAAAAAAAAAAAAAAAAAAAAAAAGAAGAAAGATCTCAAATCAGTAATCCAGACTTTCACCTTAGGATAAGTAGAAAAATAAATGCAAATTTTAATCAAAATAAGTAAAAGAAAGGAATAATATAGATTATAGCAGAAATGATACAAAGAGTAGGAAAACAATACATGAAAAAACAATACTACAAGTTATTGCTTTGAAAACCTCAATAAAATTGACAAAACTTAACTATAATGCCCATTGAAAGATGTTGAGGCTGAGTGCAGTGACTCACACCTGTAATCCCAGATTTCGACCAGCCTGGGCAACATGGTGAAACTTTGTATCTACAATTAAGTACATAAATAAATAAACAAAAATTAGCCAGGTTTAGTGGCACATGCCTGTAATCCCAGATACGTGGTGGGCTGAGGAGGGAGGATTGTTTGAACCCAGGAAGCAGAGGCTTCAGTGAACTGTGATTGCACTACTACACTCCAGCCTAAGCTGACAGAATGAAACACTGTCTTTAAAAAAAAAGAAAAGAAAAAAAAGTGCAATTGACTTTTGACAAGTATACCAAAACCATTCAATGGAGAAAGAACAGTGTCTTCAAGAAATAATTCTAGATAAATGGATATTCACATGCAAAAGAATAAAGTCTTACCATTACCTTAAACTATATACAAAAATTAACTCAAAATGAAATAAAAGGACTTAAAGAACTTTAGGAGATAAAAATCATAAAACTCTTTAAAGAAAACATAAGGTCAAACCTTCATGACCTTGGATTTGGCAATGGTTTCTTAAATATTCCGTCAAAGGTATGGACAACAAAAGAAAAAAAAAGATAAATGAAACTTCATTAAAATTAAAAATGTATGTGACTCAAGGGACACTATGAAGAGAATGAAAAGATAAACCATACAATGGAAAAAAATAATTGCAAACCACATGTCTGATAAAGACCTAATATCAAAAATATATAAAACCTTTTACTACTTAATGCAAAAAATCAAACAGTTCAGTTAAAAATTGGGCAAAGAACCTGAACAGAATTTCTCCAGAGAAGACATATAAATAGTTCGCAAGCAAATGAAAGACTGCCAATTTCATTAGTGCTTAGAAAAATACAAATTAAAATAATGAAATACCACCTCACAACTAATAGGACAACCATAATAAAACAAAACAAAAACAGAAGATAACAAGTGTTGACAAAGATATAATACAATTGAAATCTTTATACATTTCTCATTGAAATGTAAACTGGTGCAGGTGCTGTGGAAAACAATTTTGCAGTTTCTCAAAAAGTTTAACACAGAATTACCATACGACCTACCAATTCCTTGCCTAGTTATATACGCCGAAGATCTGAAAACAGAGACTGAAATGGATAGTTGCACATCACGTTTATAGCAGTATTATTCACAATAGTCAAAAGGTGAAAAGAGCCCAGTGTCCATTAACAGATGTATGGATAAACAAAATACAATCTATTCACACAATGTATTATTCCTCAGCCTTAAAAAGCAATGAAATTAGAACACATGCCACAACACAGATGAACTTTTAACATGTTATTCTAAGTTTAAAAAGCCAAATATAAAAGAAAAAATATTATAGGATTTCACTTATATAAGGTACCTAGAACAGGTAAATTTATAGATAAAGAAAGTAGATTATAGATTACCAGAGGCTGTGAAAAGAAGGAAAGGAGATTTATCACTTAATAGGTATAAACTTTCTGTTAGAGTGATAGAAATGTTTTGAAATAACTGTAGTTAATATTGATAAATGTACAACATTGTGAATATAATTGATGCCACTGAGTTATACACTTAATAGTTAAAATGGCAAATTTTATGTTATATATATTTAACCACAATAAAAAATTGCATAGTGTGATCCTTCCTGCATTATTCTTTTCTGAAAATATTTGATTTCTCTCATTTGTTTCTCCACATAAATTCTATATCTACAAATAATTTTGTTGGGATTTGGATAGGAATTACATTAGACTTATAGATTAATTTGGGCAGAACTGACACATTTACTATGAAGATAAACACAATATATTTGTCCATTTATTTAGGTATTCTTTGGTTTGTTTCATTTATATTTTGTAGTTTTCACTGAACAGAATCTGAGAAGGCTTTGTTAGAAAATATACTTTAGCTATTTCTTTTTTGGGTTTTTTAGTAACTGTAAATGATATGGTGCTTTAAATTTTGGTTTCCAATTTTCCACTGCTAGTATATACTGAGATGACTGGTTTTTGCATGTTGACTTTGCGTCTTTCAACTGAGTTTTTTTAAAGATTCTTTGGAATTTTCTATGCAAGAGGCTAAACCAGGGAAGGCGTTGATCTTCCTCTTGTTCTCTTTATTCCCCATAGAATAGCTTGTGGATAGAGGATCAGGTGGACCAGCCCAGATGTGAGGGTCTAGGGGGTCATCTCACTGAGGAAGGAGCCCCACACAAAAGGCTCCTGCAGTTTTGTGACCCCTGGGAGCTGAGAGTAGGGGGAGGGGAAGCCTAGGAGTAGAAGAGCACCGAGTTCTGAGTCAGAGGAAAGCAAGTATCCTTCAGGTCACCCCTCCCCTAGGAAGAAGGTCTTGTTCAAAGTGCCTAAGGATGCCTCTGCAGCTGACCTCCAGCTATGGTCACTTGGGCTGGGAACATAGATGTGAATGACAGCATGGCTGGGCAGGAGGACTGAGTCCTCGACTGCATCTGCCTGCAGAGCCTGCCATGCCCTGGCTGGTCTCCCCAGTCTGATGTGGGCATGGAAGGGCCCCCTTGTCTGCTGTGCAGTGCCTCTGTGATTGCCCACCTGGGGCCTGAGAAATGACACAGAGTTCTGGCCTTGCCTCTTCCACTCAGCCCCTGGATTTTTTAGGACTGAAGTGAGAAACATGAGCTATTTTATTATGGACTGGAACAGGTTAGACTTTGAAGGGCTCTGTCAAGGGCTGGGTAATTAGTTAGAGCTAACAGGGCACCAAAGACCCAGATTGTGATCACAGTCAATCTACATAGGATGATGAGGCCCACCTGGAGCACAGGGTCTCAGTATAAGCCCTACATCTCAATACAGTGTCTCCCAAACCAGGAAAGATGTCTTCTGGACTATCTGGCTCTACTTTAGAGAGTTAGGAGCTTTTAAAAAAAAGTTTTTATATGAACCTTTTTTGCTTGGCCTGAGGCAAAAGAGCTCTGACCAGTAAGATGCAGCTGTCATGTATGTCTCCCAGGGCTGAAGCGATGTCTTGAAAATCAGTTCGTACAGGAGAAGTATAATCCCAGAGGGCACACGTGGTCCCTCTGCTTGGAAATAAAGAGTCTGTGATGTCAGAGCACCCCAAGTAGGACATTTATTAATGCAATGGTCAAGTTAACAGGGTTTTGAATGGAGCCTTTTATCACGAGGCCTCTTACCCTGGACTTTTTCGTTTCATCTGAATAATTGAGGCTCTGGTTTTAGAGAAACTCCCTGCGGCAGTAAGTTTCACAGTTTTGTTTGTTTGTGACATCAGTTTATCAGTCTTGGGAGTGTAGATGACATCTGGAGGTGTTCTGTGTGGCGGCTGAGACTGTGTCTCAGGGCCAGGGTTGCAGGTGTGGGCATATGTTCAGCAATCTCTCTGAACCCACAGCTCTCACCACTGCTGGGAGAAGCAGTGTAGCAAGGTTCTTTGGTTTTTGTTTGTTTTGGAGGCTTAGGAATGAGAAGAAAGCTTTTCAGAGTACATAGTTTGACAAAACAAAGATTATGAACATATTTTCCTCTCCCCCGTACCTTTCTAGGATTTGGAGTTTTGTTTCCTTTGGTGTTGGTTGTTGCTGTCATTAGCATGTCTTCTTATATGAAAATTTTGTTTTCTTTAAAATTATTTTTTAATTTAGATTTTTTTGTTTGGAAGAATTGTCAGAGGGACAAAGTATTTTCACAGGAAAATATTTCTACATAACTTAGGTAGGAAAGCACACCATGTTTAAGAATTGGCTAGCACAGAGGTTTTACTTTTTAAAACATTTTAAAATGAGTTTCCAAAACCTCTGACTCTTTGTTGTTTAAAAAACATTTTTCAAAAATCTATATAAGTCTTTAGAAGTGGGTCAACGGGGATAGAAAGCTCCTGCTGGGTGTTCCATGGAAACCAAAGGGCCAGTGACTGTAGGGGGGCGCACAGGGAAAGCACGGGCAGCCAGGCCCATCCAACTCCATGCCACAACTGGGAAGGGCCTCCTGGGGCATTGCTTGCCTGAGATGTATACTCCAGGCTGGGATTAGTCTCCTCTTAACGGCCACTCAAGCCTGTTTGTAAATTGTTTATTAAAATATTTCATCATCCCTGCAACTTGGGAGTGATGTGGGGCGAAGAGTCCACTCCATGCCCCATGATTGGCTATCGTCAGATGCAATGTGTTGAGGAAACCTGATCAGGAGACAAATGTGATCTTATAGGGCCTGGATAGTGTGGCCCAGGCCTGTGAAACATTTAGGGATGGTGAGGCTGAACTTGGAGAAAGCATCAACCACAGTCTGCATCCAGAGGAGCTCCAAGGGTGGGAAGAGGGGACCAATGAGATCTACCTGCCAAGAATGCCTGGGCCATGTTTGCAGCCTCAGCCCGAGTCTGGCAAGGAGTACGGCTTTTCCATGCTGATCCAGCAGCTTCTGAGGACAGAGGCCATTGTGGCTGGAGGCCCAGTCCGGCACAGTGTCTGGATCTGCCTGGGCTGCCTTCTTGTGGACCCAGGAGGTGACCAGTCACACACCTGCTTGCTCTGGGGCAGAATTTCAGTCTCCTCATTTCCTTGACAAGCACAGTCTGCTCATTGGTTATGTTTTCTCTTGTTGGCCCAGCAGCCTTTTTAGAGACTATTTACATTGGCAACAAAACGTTTTTGAAGAGTAGAGCTAATTTTTTTGTAAATGTCTCATCCCCACAGGGTGGCTTGTTTGATATGTCAGTCTGGGGCTGAGCCACAGCTCATGAGTCCATGAAACCACAGCAGGGCTCCTCTGTTGGGCGGCCTGTATAGCCATCAGAAACCCATGACGCTCTGCCATGGAGCTGAATGTCCCTTACCATGCTCTGTAAGGGACAAGCCTCTCTTAGGCGGGATGACAGGCATATCCCGGTCCAGCCCAGCAAAGGTTACTTGGGAGGAGCTGTCAGTGAAGCAGGCCCATGTGTGGTAAGGGAGGTCTCTATATCTGAGTCAGTGGAGACAGCATCTACTTGGCTGATGTGCAGCGAAGGTGAAGGAACACTCCTGAGATCATTCCATGAAGTTGAAATATCCCAGCTAGCCTGAGTTACACCTGCTCTTGTGGATATCATTTTTGTTTTACTATGTAAGATACCTGAGTTGCTGCCACTCAATATTTTGAGACTTTTTTTAGACCCACAACATAGTTGGAATTTGGAATTTTAATATTATTTCACAACCATGGCTTATGTGTTCAATATTTACAAAAACCCGGTAACAGGACAATAATAGCTTATGGATCTCGAAGTCCAGCAGGGTCCTCTGGCCTGTGGTCGTGCATTTTGCTACAGAGTCTAATTGGCAAACGGGGAGTTGGGAAGGATGTTACCAAGACCTGTAATTCAAATGGTAAAGTGGAGGCCATAGGGAGGGTGGCCTGGCTGGCCAGTTGAAGGGTCTCCAGAACACTGGGTTAGTGGGGGCCCCACTCACAGGAAGATGGGTCCCATCAAGAGCTCTGCATGGGTCTCCAAGAGCGCCAATGCCAGATGGTCTCACTAATCACTGGGCTTTGTTTCTATTTGTCAAGGCAGAGAGGACCAAATGCTTGGCAGCCATCTCTTCCAGAATGACGCACTGTGTTCCTCAATCATTTTTCCTTGCAGGAACTTTTCTTGGATATTAGGTTCTGGTTTCTTGCCCATGTTAATGGATCAGCATGTAAACTCCTGTCTCCTAGTGGCACTCTTCTGTCTAGCACTCGTCACAAAGGAAAAATTTTTCTTTCTGGACCTGCATTTACAGAAAACAGAGTGAAAAATAAGTGTCAACAGAATGACAAGGTATCAGCCATCTCAATGAAATGCTGTTATGTCCGATCATTTCCTGGTCCACTGTGCTGCGCATGATGTCTGAGGCATATCTATGCGTATCTTTTGTCCTCAGTATTTCAAACTCTTAGTAGTTCATCCTTTATGAGCAAATAGCAGGTCCACTCGCCACCAGGAAAGTACTGTAGGGGGTTCAGATCTGTATCCCCCATTATTCCTGGTATAGCACAATGCATCTGGTAGGAGGAAATACCTTAAATTTGATCCAAATTACATAATTGGCAGGCAATATTTATTATTCAAATTTGAGGTTGAAAATTAATAGTTATTCTGGTAACTCAAGCATTGCACCTGTTTCCTGCTTTTTGAACTATGTCTCCTCTGCTTTTATACTTTCTGTTTGTTATTTGTTGCTTTCTAGACATGGAGTAGATTAGTCATTTCTACTCCTCCATCTTAAATAAACCTTCAAAACATCATATATTTTAAACTTGGAAATATAATAATTATCTCAAAAGAAATGTTCAGACATTTCTTTTCAAAAGATACATCAAAATATCTTTCGTGAACATTTCCCTGATGATAAAGAAAGATGCAAATGAAATTATTTTTGCAAGGAAAATTGCTTAATTTACTCTTTGTAGAGATCTATGAATTTAAAATTTTAGATGATGCATGCAGCAATAAATAATGAGACAAAAATTCTCTCTTTATGGAGTTGTCATTCTGATAAGGAAAGTTCATTCATAGATTCATGTGAATTCATAGATTAATTCATAGAATTAGTAGATTCTTTATAAAATTCATAGATTCATTATGAAATTCATATTATAAAATTTATAGATTCATTATGATTTCACAGAGAATCGTAATTGTGGTAAAGATTTATCAAGTAATTATGGGTAAGTCTGATATTATTTACTTAATGCAATGCTTGAGTTACCAGAATAACTATTAATTTTCAACTCAAGCATTTTTCATGTAGCTTGTTTTCCAAGGTGAAATATGAGTGGTGCTACTTTAAATAGGGACAGAAATACTAAGTTTTAGATGGGGGATTATTTTATTTCCAATACTTTACGTACTACAACGGCCCTAGAAAGCACTCTTGCCCACATGGTACAGATAAGGAAATGGAGGGTCAAAGGGCTTAAGACACTTGGCCAATCTCACATGAACAGCAGACAGAGAGGTTGAAAGAAACCATCGTCCCTGCTCTGAGTCCTTATAATAACCTCCTAACTGGTCTCCCCTGTCCACCCTATCTCACCTCTGCCATTTTCAGCCTGTTCTCAGTCCAGCTTGCTATTAAAAACTTGTCATGTTGCGCTGAGAGACTTGACTGTTGGGAGACAATTCCATGGATCGCTTTTGTTCCTGCAAAGATTGAGGTTTCCGGGCAAAGGATATGTTTAAGTAGCAAACAGCTTTGGAAGCTAGAGGTGGTGTATCCCTGCCAAGAAATTTAAGAACCTGTCACCCCAGAGACATCCATGGTAGTAAAGATAAAGCCATCTTTTCCTCACAGAGATATCTGCTTACATTCCAGTGTAGCAAGTCGTCTCTCTTCAGAGAAGGGGAAAGGCAAGAAAGCAAATATAGCAGTGGTATAAAAAGCTCCTAGTCACCTAATTGTGTGGTTCCTCTGCCGTGATGCCCTGTGGTAGACCCCACCACCCATGCCGGTGATGTGAGGTCCTCACTATGACTCCTTGCAGCGCTTGGGGCATAGGAACCAGGGCAAGATGTTTCTGCAGCTGTTGGCTTTGCTGTGAGTAATTAATGCTGCATGTCTTTGGTCAGCATACATGTAAAAACACCGTGGCGGGTGAGTAGGGTCAAAGCTCAGACCCTTCACAGTTCCTGACTCAACACTTAAGCCTCCTACGGTCTTCCCATCCCATTCAAAGTAAATATGGAAGCCTTATGGCTCCCCCTTCCTTCTCTACTGGACACTCACACACGTTAGCTCTTTTACTTTTCTCTTCTACTTGCTTGCTTTGCTTCAAAAACACTGGTTTCTTTGCTAACCCTTGAACCTAGCAGGCAGCCGCTTGCCTTGAGAGTGCTTTTGCTATTCCCTCTGCCTGAGCTTTTTCCCTGTGTATGTGCAGGGCTCCCTTTCACCATCCTGGCCTTTGTCTGAGCATCACGTTCACAATATACCTCTTCTGTGGCCAACTTTCACAACTGTGGCCACTCTCTCAAGGCCTCTCAACTCCCACTGCTTTACTTTTACTCAATCTCACTTATTACATATTTTACCTATTTATCTCATTTTTTTCACTTCCCCTATCAGAATGACAACTCCATAAAGACAGGATTTTTGTCTCATTATTTATTGCTGTGTGCATCATCTAAAATAATAACTGGCTCATAGCAGGGACCCAAGAAATATTTGTCAAATGAATGAATAAATGTATAACTCTGAATCTATATTGTTTTCACTTCTAGACTATCTCTAATTCTTTATTAATATCCTTTAATGGAAGAAAACTAACAATGTTTAAAGTGACAATGACTTCAGACTTACCACTGAGAAAAGAAAATCATGAGCTGAAAAATGAAATAATACTAGCAAATACAATTGAGAAGAACTAAAAATAAAGTGCAATCCTTGAAAAACTGCTAATTTTGAAAACAATTTGAAATCTATCCACAAGTAGACTTGTTCTGGACAGATAAGATGCTTTTAACCATCTGCATCTGGGAATTCCATCATCTTGGGATCAACACACCTTTTCTGCTAGACTATCAGGCAGCAATGTTGAGTTCCAACATATCTGATTCTTAGTACTTCACTTCAAGTAAAGCTATCAAGTAGCCTCAGTAAACAGCTGCAAAATTTACTTTATTCACCTTTTCTGGGCTGTGTCCAGAAACAATTTTGTTTGTGTCTTTTCTTTTACATGTGTGTTGTCAATCATTTGGAAGTGATTCTGTCAATTTGCAGAAGGAGCAATTGGGTAGGATTCAAACTCTATAGGTATGAAACAGTCAAGATCTGGGAGTTTCCATTGGTTTTCTGGGAGTTTCCATTGGTTTTCAGAGAAAATCAATCTCAAGTTCCATTTAGATCAGAGCAAGGAGTAGTACAAGTAAGGGTGCTTCACAAGAACCCACCTCAGTGGTCTCATCCAGTAACCAAATGGGTTTTACCAGTAAGTTCCAAAGGCAGGATTAACCACAACCCTTGAAGGCAGTGCCATCCAAAGAAATACACTCTGAGCCACATGTGCAATTTAATATTTTCTAATGCCCCAAATTTTTAAAAACAAAGTAAAATTAATCAAGTAAAATTAATTTTTATAAGCTATTTTATTTGTTCCAATATATTCAATGTAATAGCATTTTCAATTGTGGCACTAGACTCATTTTAAAATTGGTTTTCTAAAAAGATAAGGATGATGAGGAAACTACAAAGAGAATGGATACTTCTTTGTAAGCCCTTGAGCAAGCTCTTAATCAATCTGGGCCCCAGCTTCCTCACACAGAGAGGGTAATATCCGGCTCAGAGGAGAGTCAAGAAAATGAAAAGAAATAAAGAATGGAAGTTGCACCTTGTTATACAGATTCATATATTTAATATGACAGAAATGGAGAGAGAAGAGATATATGTATATAAACTACAGAAGTCATTTTCTCATCCATGATGAGATACATTTCCCCAAGTGCCAGCTAAATCCTGGAAGTTTTATATAATCCATGTGACAGGAGGTGATCTGTAGTAAAATTAGACACATCCCAGGAAGAGTTCCTAATCACGACTGAAGAAATAATAGGAATTACTCATGTGACTAGCACTCTGTAGTCAGGCAGCACCTACCTGACTTGTGAAAATCTTGACCCACTGAATCTTAAATTAAATATAAATTCAAGTTGCTGAGGCTTTCCTTACAGGTGTTTGAAAGACCTAGATCCTGCTTTTTGGGGCAGTGGAGTCATGTGAGCATTGCATGTGTGTGAGTTGAGCATGTGTGAGTATGTGTGTTTTCTCAACTCTCTGCCTCTCCATTTTCCCTCTGTACTTAAACAGGCATGGAGAAGAGAGCACTGCCATCTTGCACATTAGTAGAGAAGACAGTCTTTTCTACAGATGAAAACATTTATTCTCTGACCAACAGGATATATCATATCAAACTGGAAAATGAGTGTGAAATAAAAATGTACAAGAAATGGTCTTTTCCAAGTCATTAACACAAAATATATATTCCACATATAGCATTGGGAGCAAAGACAGCTCTTTGCCCAATACCAGCTCTCATGAGCCCAGATATTGATCTCTAATCCTCTCCTCCCCTGGAAAAATCAGAACACCTTGATGAGTATTTATAAGTCATAATTACATAATCCATGTAAAAATTTATGATCTTTCTAGAAAATCTGGAGCCTCCACCCTTTAAGACTATTGCTGGAAGAGCTGAAAGTACACAGCCAAATTTTTGATATTATTATATCAAAATAATAATAATAGCTAATGGCATATTAACTTATATTAATTAAATTGATGAGGCCATGAACTCATAATGATAAAAGAGAACTATTGATTAAAAAATGGAAAGAGATGCCGGATGCAGTGGCTCACACCTGTAATCCCAGCACTTTGGGAGGCTGAGGCAGGTGGATCACTTGAGGTTAGGAGTTTGAGACCAGCCTGGCCAACATGGTGAAACCCCATCTCTACTATATACAAAAATTAGCCAGGTGTGGTGGTTCATGCCTGTAATTCCAGCTACTCAGGAGGCTGAGGCAGGAGAATCACTTGAATCTGGGAGGTGGAGGTTACAGTGAGCTGCGATCGTGCCATTGCACTCCATCCTGGGCAACAGAGTAAGACTCTGTCTCCGAAAAAATAAAAAAGGAGAGAGAGAGAAAGGTAATTATCATTTAAAAGATGAATATGATACAAATTTTAAATTCATTATTGATTTTAGTAAGTTGTAGAGTATTTGTGCATGTGTGTATTTGGTTGCATCTAGTTAGTATATGTCCGTGTGTAAGGAGTTTATCTGTACTGGTTTCTGTCCATGTGGGCAGGAACAAGCAACTGACTAAAGCTGTCAATTAACCAGGTAGCCCTGAGAAACATAGATACCCAGCCAGAACATTTAGATCAGAGCAAGGAGTAGTATAAGTAAGGGTGCTTCACAAGAATCCATCTCGGTGGTCTTGTCCAGTAACCAAATAGGTTTCACCAGTAAATTCCAAAGGTAGAATTAACCACAACCCTCCAAGGCAGTGCCATCCAAACAAATACACTCTGAGCCACATGTGCAATTTAAAATTTTCTAGTGCCCCAATTTTTTTTTTAAAAAAAGTAAAATTAATTTTTATAAGCTATTTCATTTGTCCCAATAGAGTCAGTGTAATAGCATTTTCAATTGTGGCACTAGACACATTTCAAAAGCTCAGTTGTCCTATGTGGTTGTTCTGCAGGAACTATTTAAGCAGACTCATTGTTACTCTCACAAGAGATGACAAATCTTTATAGCTGTGCCAGTTAAGAAAACACTGATGTTTATTAGTCACGTGGACCAGGTTGATCTGTTTTGATGGTAGGCTCTGTGTGGGGCATGGTGAGGCATGAGAACATAGAGATCACTTGCCTCCAGAGATGAAAAAGCAGAAGACATGCAGGACCAAGAGAGCGTGATGGTGTCAGAAGTGAAGTCGTGTCATAAACACGGCTACCCCACTGGCCAGCAGCCCATCCTCGCCACCGATGGCAGACTCATCACCCAGGCCCTGCTAGGGGAGCAGCTCTGAGAGAGTCTCGTTTTTTTTTTAGGGGAGTGGGAATGGTAATCATGAGAGTATTGAAACCCTAGAAAGGCTTGAGAAAAAGCCCACAGGAAGGAGCATTAGCAATAGCAGTAAAGAAGAGACAGAAGGAAAATGTTTTAAAAAATTAAATGCTCTCTTATAAACATATAGTGGTGAGAATTCTTTACCTACTAACACATCTCTCACATTAAAAATTTAATTTTAAAGATATTTAGAAATTTTAAAAATGTTTAGAAATTTTAAAAATCTTTAGAAATTTTAAAAACGTTTAGAAATTTAAAAATGTTTAGAAATTTAAAAAATTTTTAGACTTGGGTATGTGCTGACCTCCTCAAGGAGGGTGTTATTCCTCCCATTAAGTAATTAAATTACTTGAGTAATTTAGTACATGATCTATTAGTAACTAATCTGTGGTGTTTGTACTTACACTATAGACAGGCTTCTCCAAAAGACTTGGAAAGGAAGGACATGAGATGAGCCTCTTAAAGTCCCTGAAGATCAGACAAGGTGAAGGGAACACCTCGAGAGTGCCTTGAAGACAGACAGGCCCGCAGGCTGAGCTGCTGACTCCTCACCCAGGATTACTTGAAGAGTCTGTGTGTCAGTCAAGTGTCTGGCCAGGTTTGGAAGCCAGAAAATAGTGAGGCACAGCAGCAAACAGCTCTATCACTTGGTTAGACCCCATTCCAGGAGCACTAGTGGCAAGGAAAGCCAGCTTGGAATGCAGTGGCTGCAGCTGGACCCTCAGCCTGAGGCCCTTCGACACTGGGCCCGTGCAACTCACTACTCCCACTCTGAGCCCATGTTCCCTGGGCAGCCCCTGACATCTGCACAGACGGAGGATTGGGGTCACCCTGCAGCTACACCAGCCAGTCTGCTGCAAGGCTTCTGCATCTCCTAAGATGTCGCTTGCCATTCCGACATCATATCTTGGTCTCTTTTGTTTAGTTATGACAAAGCAATCTCTGCAAAATGCCTCTGTTCTCAGCACCCCAGTCCAAGCCAGGTTCTGAATCTGAGAGCCGGACACCAGACTGAAGCCAAAGGTGAGCTCTACACATGGGGAAGCCACCCTGGCTTCTTCTCAGAAGAGAACTAAGACTATTAAAAAATAGAATTCTGCAATACTTTATTTTCACAGGTATAAAAAAATTGTATTCAATTTTTACCCTTGGCCTGTTTTATTATAATGATCTCTCTTTTTCTTGCCTTTCAATCCAGCTGAGACAATGCTTGCATGTTTACATCATGTGTATATATGCATCTACTTGCATATATACATAAATAGTTTAATGCATATATGAATAAAATGCTCATGCGGCGGACTTAGGGACTTCTCTGGAGGAAGGAATAAAGGTGGTAATGTAGAAGAAAATCTACCAATCCAGTTGCATAAGGATTTCTTTGAATTGCTGACCATTTCAGTCAAACTCTCCAAATTTTGCAGAGAAGTCTCCCAACTGTGCCGTCCCTAATGCCTGCTTCATACCTGGGAGTATTCTTGTTGTATCGTTTGAAGACAGTTCGATTACAGATCCAACTTCCAGTCCTGTGACAGTGTCCCTGTGTGATGCTATCCTTTGATCCACACGCTGTACAGACCCTAGGCTTCCCATATGGTATCAGTGGACCATCAAGGAGACTTTGCTCTACCACTTCTCTCTGCTCAATATGCTCTTTCTGAATAATGGTGAAAAAAATCTATTCACAGTTCAGCCCAACATTCTTTAAGTTATGCAGCATATGGGGCAATTTGTCAAGGTAATAGCAAGTCTCTTGGAAGCCTAGAAGTCTGCAATTCATTACCTGAAAAACAAAACCTCAACCATGCTTTATGCCAGTGCAGATGCAAGCCTCTCAATATCAGAAATCAATGATTCCTAAGGAAACAGGTGAAGAAAGGATCTCCCTCTATTCCAATAAGGATGTCATTGCCTGACCAGATTTCCCTTTTCCCCATTTTCATCTCATAAATGGAAAGGAACATGTCAGAGAATATATGACACCTCACCCAGATGCAATGCCTAAGCTAAATTTCCACTCAAAGACTTTTGTTGCTTTTATTTTCCAAAATTCCTATACAATATCTAGATTCCATGAAAATACAAGATTTTAAAAGCGAATAATAGCTTTTTAAGAAAGAGACATGAAAAAGGAAGGAATCAAAACCAGAATAACTCAAAAGTCCCACTTCCCCTTGTAAGTTTTCCATTGCTGAAACTTTTAAGCAGCGGAAGGCTGCAAATCCTGTAAGGAATAAATTGTCACATATGTTGATCTATTTACATAAAAGTTGGGCAAACATTAGCTAGACAGGCAATGTAGTTAAGTGCATAGACTCTGGGATTAGACTGCGTGGATTCCAGTCTCAGTCAGGCAATCACTTACTGTGTGACCTTGGGTAAATCACAACTTCTCTGTGCTCCAGCTTCCATATAAAAATTGTAAAATGCAATTAAAATAGCATCTGTTTCAACAATTGTAGTGAAGATCTAATAAATTTATACTTGTGTCCATTTATAATAGTATGGTTTTAGAGTAAAAAAGCTTTAGAATCATGGACAAGCAAAGAAATGGAATAATAGTTTGAGGCTCCAACCAAGTCTAGAAATGTAAAATTATAGTAGCACTGATTAGTAGAGTTGTAGAATTTTCTCTGGGGATTAACTGCCATGAAGCAACAGATGATAGTACTGGTATGAAATCAGGATTTGTGGAATTGAGCATGGTACAGAAATAAGCTGCTGAGGGAATTAAAGATTCTGAGGAACAGTCAGGTCCAGTGTTAAACTAAGGGGATCAGGCCAGAAAAGAACTGTGACTTCCCAAGGCCTTCCAAACAAAAGGAAAGGGAGAATAAGTGAGCTTCAGGTGGGAAAACTGAGGGTCTATATACTAGGAGAGGCACTGGAGTTTAATAGTTCAGAAAATGGAACGGTTTGATGAGATGCTCCAGAATTCTTAGGGAGTAGTTGGCAACTCCAAAGTAGAGGTGAAGCTTCATGCTTCAAACCAATAGACAATAATTCAGAAAAAGACAGAATTCAAGGTCCCAAACAGTATTTTTTTACGTAAACAGATCTAGTTTGTTTATTTGCTTCATTTTTTGAGATAGAAAAGTATAAAAGATTCAGGTAATTATTTTTGATCTAAGAATAGTAGTAATATAATTATGTGAGAAATATAAGAAGGAACTCAAAAATACTCCAGTTTTATAATATAAATATAACTACAGCATGCATTTTCAATAGAGGAAATATCATCCCTAGGAGATAAAAATTCCTGAAGCAAAAAAAATTATTAAATATTATATTTATTTGTGACTCTCCAAAGCTCAACCTTACCCAACAAAACCTTATTCTCTCTGGCCAGGTGCAGTGGCTTACACCTGTAACCCTCGTACTTTGGGAAGCCGAGGCAGGTGGATCACTTGAGATCAGGAGTTGGAGACCAGCCTGGTGAACATAGCTAAACCCGTACTCTACTAAAAATATAAAAATTAGCTGGGCGTGGTGGTGGGCACCTGTAATCCCAGCTACATAGGAGGTTGAGGCAGGAGAATTAACTTTATTCTCTAGTATTTAATTTCTCCTGTCGAGTTTTCTTGAATATCACAAAAGCAGCATGGACATTGGGTTCCTGGCAGAGACCCAAAAGGTATCCAAGGTCATGCTACAAAACTGTGGCAAATGGCCATGAGTAGGGGGCTTTTTCTCTATCCCTTGTTCCATTTCAAAGTCACATGGAGAGAGCTGGTCTGTGCCGTTGACTGCCCCAGTCACCTTGTAAGCATTGCTTCTCATACGATCTCAGTGATTTTACGTGTGACTTGGCTTTGGGAATTAAATGTATTTGTTTGTATTTTATCATTTAATTCTAAAAATGTTATTCAATTCATAGTTGACTATGTCAAGTGCTAGAAAGAAAAAAATAGCAGTAATGAATTATAGTTAAAAATCATCTTTTCATATCAAGCAAAAGTTAACTTCATCAAATTTTTGAAGAAATTAATTTTTCAATTATTCACCTTTGATAGGAAAAAGCAGTTATGAATGATGTTTTAAATGCGTATTACACTGCTATCATTATAGATTTATAAATAATGTGATCTATTACAATTTGTATAAAGCAATAAATTACATTAATAGTTATTAGGCTAAAAAGGTAAAGTTAAATGTTACAGCTTTTAATTTTCATTTTAAGTTTTAACTGAAGCATTTTAATTAGTCATTTTTAACCTGCTAAGGAATAAAATGAGTAAGATTTGTACTTAGTCTTTGTTTTTGTATGAAGCACAGACATGTAAACTATATAAGCAGATATACAGTGTACTCATGGTATTCAAGTTTCTTTTTTTTTTTTTAGAGAGTCTTGCTCTGTTGTCCAGGCTGGAGTGCGATCATGGTTCACTGCAACCTCTGCCTCCCAGGTTCAAGTGATTCTTCTGTCGAGTAGCTGGGACTGCAGGCACGTGCCACCACGTCCAGATAATTTTTTGTATTTTTAGTAGAGATGGGGTTTCACCATGTTAGCCAGGATGGTCTCGATCTCTTGACCTCATGATCTGCCTGGCTCGGTCTCCCAAAGTGCTGGGGTTACTGGTGTGAGCCACCACGCCCAGCCTAAAGTTTCTTATAGGTGATGATTAGACAAAAATCTGATATCTTTCTCTTTCTGAAATTAATGTAATACCAGTAGTAATGTAATAAGGTTATATAATACCTGAATTAGATAAAGATCTGATACATCAGTAACAGAGTTTGAAAAATCCTCTCAAAATTAAAAACTAGGTTAATACTCCCTATTCCCCTGAGATATAATAAATATCACAGATTGACTAGGATTATTTTTGTCCATGATACTATAATTTTCCTAAATACAAACATATCTATAGCAAATTAAACAACACTGTATATTGTGACAAGTTGATTTTTTTAATTATAAAGAAACACCTAGCTTTGAGTGAATACACATGGATATTTATTCCCACAATCTGGATTTATTAAAATTAAGCTTCTGAGCTGAGTCCTTGCTTTAGGCCTAAATTCCCTGACCCAGTTTTGATGCTAGTACCAAGTTCCAAATGTATGAAATGCAGTTGTTTCTGCCTGAGGACTGAAAACAGTTAACAGAAAGCCTCCATTTTAAGTGTTTATCCATAAAGTGGAGAAGCTGAGTGGGTTGATATAGGGGTGGAGAGGGATTTGTCTTGAACAGATACTCTTTTTCCTGAACCAGCTTTCTTTGTGGATATTTAGACTAGCAAAACTGACCATACTGGGCAGGAGGCAGGTGAAGGTGTACATGCAGATTACAGGTAACGCTATCCCTTGACTTAGGCACATATGACTGAGACACACATAAGCACTTACGTGCACGGCACTGCATGAGCCCAGAAGGACCTGGTCTCATCCTGAAGGAGGAGTAGGATGACAGTGGCTGTGATTAAATTCAGTCTCTCACAGCAACAGCCTAAGTCATCATTTGAGAGTACCGTATTCAGTGTGGAGCTCTCAGAAGAAATCCTCCATCTCTCTTACTGCCAATTCACAAATCATATGCTGTTTAGCAAAAAACAAAAGCAAAAACAAACAAACCCGAGTCTTCCTCCTGGGACTCACGTTTGTGCTTTAGCATGTATGGTAACTGCTTGTTACCTGGAGGCCTTTTGAAGTGACACGTGTAGGAGGTGAGCAGCCAGCTGGAGTCAGCATTACCGCCCAAGCGCCACCTCGTGTCACATCAGCAGAGGCATTCCATTCTCATAGAAGCCTAACCCTATTGTGAACTGCACATGCAAAGGATCTAGGTTGTGAGCCCCTTATAAGAATTGTCTAACGGGCCAGGTGCGGTGGCTCATGCCTGTAATCCCAGCACTTGGGGAGGCTAAGATGGGAAGATCATCAGGTCAGGAAATCAAGACCATCCTGGCCAACATGGTGAAACCCCATCTCTACTAAAAACAAAAATTAGCCAGACGTGGTGGCTGGCACCTGTAGTCCCAGCTACTCGGGAGGCTGAGGCAGGAGAATCACTTGAACCTGGGAGGCGGAGGTTGCAGTGAGCCGAGATCACGTCATTGCACTCCAGCTGGTGACAGAGCAAGACTCCGTCTCAAAAAAAAAAAAAAAAATGAAACATCTAACTAATGCCTGATGATATGAGGTGGAAGAGTTTCATCCTGAAAACATCCCCCCATACTTGCCTCCACTGCTCTCTGTGGAAAAAATTATCTTCCACAAAATGGGTCCCTAGTGACAAAAAGGTTGGGGACTGTTGATTCTAATGATCTCTAGAAACATCCAGGATCAGCCCACACACCTCTGCCAAGTGCAGGCTAAGGTCCACAGTCTTAGCACCTCTCAGCTACCTCAAGCCTCCCTTGGCCACCAGGAAAGCTTTCTAGCCAAACTCAAGCAGCCACCCATCTTGTGTGTTTGTCTATCTCCTGCTGCGTAATGAACCACCCCTAAATTTAAAACCGTCAAACAATGACCATTTGATTTGTTTTCAATCCTGTGGATCGTGACTCAAAACACAGCACAAGAGCATGGTCCTCTAGTTCCTGTGGGATCAGTAGAGGCAGCTGGAAAGGCTGAAGAGAGAGGGACACTGCTCACCTGGCTTCACACACCTGGACCTCCTGCTCCCAGTAAGCTTGACTCCTAGATCCTCATTTGGAACCTCTCCACGTGGCTTGCTTGGGCTTCCTCACAGCATGGTGGTCTCAGGGAGGCTGGGTTTCTTACACAGTGAATGGCTTCCACAAGGGCCCAACACAACAGCATAGGACTTAGACCTATGTTGACATAGTGTCACTTCTGCCACCTCTCTTGGTTGAAGCAGGTCAAAAGGCAAGATCAGATTCAAGAGCAGGGGCCTCCACAAGGATGAAAATACTAGAAGGTGATCCATCAGAGGCCTCCAAATATCCACTTGATTCTTTCTCTCCAGAATGGCTGTGCTGGCTACTCAGCAAAGTTAATCTCTCCCCAGCTGTTAAGAATGCTGTCACATAGCCTTCTTCATTCCTTTCAGCTAGAAATATTCTCCCATCCCAATTCTTCTTGCTCTCTTCCCTGCATTGTCTTGAATGTTTCTTGACTTCCCCAACAAGTCAAGAAACAAGTTTCTGGTGGGCAGGAGCAGAGTGTGGGCAAAGTCAACATTTGTAGCTGGGAATGGAGTCCTCTCTGCCTGGCACCTTAATTTCTTCTTCTTCACTTCTGCAAGGCTTCAACATCGTGGGGAGGGTGGTATGTGAGAGCATTTCTGTATTAAACTGACATGAAGAAAAATAAGTTAAGTAAGTCAATCTTATGATAAAAATAAATCTCCTCCCTGGAGTTATCAATTAGGAAATTAGAAATGCAATAGTTTGGTTAGACACGACTTTCTACATAGAACCAATGATATCACACATGCAATGAGGGAGATGGGTAGAATCATTTCAAGTGGTCACCCCAGAACTAAAATTCTATTACACAAGTCATCACTGTGGTTCAGTAATGGACCAAAATAAGTGTACGTTTATAGCCAATTCTACTTCCGAGCTCAAAAAGAATTCAAAAGGCCAATGAGTTTTTAAAACCAATTTTATACAGTTTTTCATTTCCTTAGAATATGAGATTATATTCTTTACACTCTTAAAAATTTACAACACACTAACAAGAGATCATAGACATACAAGAACATTAAGAAGAAGAAGAAAAGCAATTGTTATATACAAGGCAAACAGCAAGTGAAAGAATAAATATAAAATGATTCATCTTCACAAAACTAGATTTCTAGGCTTAGTTCTAACCTCTGATATCTCAAATACTAAAAGCAATTGAATACTTAATGATAATCAGTCCCTTCATTACAGTTGGTTTTAATGAGAAAACAGTTACTAATCAATTTGCCATATGCATGGTTACTGTGGATATTATCTATTTGCATATTTCTAACATAAATTTTTGGTATCATAAGAAAATTCCTAAAACCTGTCTCTACCCACTGAAGATGTAAAGACATGAAGATGAAAGAGGGAGAAACCAATTTTGATAATTTCATGCGTCAGCTGGGGACCTGGGTTCACAGCAGAAGCACCAGCCTTTGTACTTCTCTCTCTTTTCACTGATTCCTGGCGTAGCACAGTCCTTTTGACCTGCATAAAACTAAATATTTCTTTAAATACTCTCAGTCCTCTGTTATTTCAAACAAAAATTGACAGTAGGAAAGACCACTAAAAGATCAGGGTTTATGTCAAGCAACTAAAAGAAATTAAATTTTGTTCATCTATCAGAGTTTGTCAATGGAAATATTTTGGGCAGCGGCAGTCTTTCTCTTTCAGGACTATTTTTTCCATGCTGAAGTCTTGTTAGCAAGCATCTTGCTCAGTAAATGCCAGGAATTTCTTTCCAGTTACTGGATAACCAAAAATCTCATGTGCTCCCTGAGCAGCAGAGTGTCCTGGAACTGAGAGCTGTTGAAGGATAATATACACAAAACTCCTTAAAATGGAGAAAGAAAATGTAACTTCTGATGATCTGTTTACTGCCATTTTGATCAAGCAGCATCCAGTGTCCTGCTCTCCCCTACTCCCACACATGAATTTCCCAGTCCTCAGAAAGGGAGCGTCTTGCAGAACTCTTTCCCAAGGCTAAGCTTGCGCTTGCCTTCTGGAAATCAAGAAGATATGCTTCGTTTTCACAGAAGAATTTCTTGGGGTTAATGTGAAGCCACTCTCCTCCCGGGGAGTGTACGAGTCCCTGTGGAGACCCTGGGGCAGCGGAAAATGGTCCTGAGTTTCTCCAAATACTCAGTTGCTCTCCCGAGAATGTGGAGCTCATAGGGCAGCAGTTATTCTTCCTATCTGCAGGCATGTAAACTATATGCTGGCTTTTCCTTAACAGGCTTTCCCACTAACATCTCCCACCTAGAGAAAGACCACCAGAAAACAAACAAACAGCAAACAAAAACAACAAAAAGAAACCCAACACTATCAGCTATGTTTCATGCAAGGAAAAGATGGAGGCAGAAGTTGACTGAGGTCTAATGACAATACTTTGCATGTTAAAAATTTAATTTATTTGCACTATTTTCTTTCTTATAGGATGAATAATAGCAGTTCTAATGTATAACCCACACATTACTATCCTAAATATGATCATTTATCTTGTCTTAACAATTGCTGTATTTATAATATTTAATGCAGCTCCAATCCCTAACTATTGCATCCAATAATTAGTTAAATTTTTTAAAAAGATAATTTTATAATTTATTTCATTTTTAAAAGATGTTTACTTTCCAATCACTAAAAGATTTATCATACATATTTTTATTGTGGTAAATATACATAATATAAAATGTAACATTTTAACAAATTTTAAGTGTGCAATTTTATTTTGTTACAATTTATCTGGAATTTTGAAGTTAGTGGAATGGAAAAATTGGGAATTAGCTAATTGGAATTATGTTCTCTGACATCAGAAGTTCAAACTTAACCCAAGATTGCTTGCTAGAAAATCATTGGTAACCTCCTACGATCATTTTAAAATGGGAAGAGCTATACAGTCCAAGCAATAATTTGAATGCAATCATTAGAGCCAGCTGCCTGATCTTTCAAGATGCCCTTAAAGGAAGTATTTTTCTTCAGGTTGACTATAATCTTCATAACACTATGATAGAGGTGTAATTATTTATGGATCAGAACACTGAATCCTTTAAAATACTTCGGTAACTTGCCCAAATTAAGTGGCGTATTTGAATGCAGTTTGTTCTGAATCCAAGGAGCGTGAACACCACGATGTTGCTCCTGTCTCTATTAGACAAGGCTTATTAGCATCTAAATAGGTCTTGATAAGGTGCTCAGCCAGGGAGAAAAGTAGATGAAAATATAAGACAGAAGAGGTTATATTAAGAACTGACAGCCCTGAATTCGAATTGAAAGTACTAGTATAAACTCATGATGTATTTTATCTCTAAAAAGCCCTAGCTCTCTTCACAGAAAAGACTAGAACTAGCACCGTGGAATGTGATTTTAAACAAGCATTGTCAACCCAACTGGAGACATGGCTCTTTGCAGACATGGCTGATTCCAGGTCGACAGCAGGAACTCTACATGTTGAGCCTGGAGGGTCTTGTCACATCAGAATGCAAGAAAGTGGTCAAAAGGTCATGTCAGAGGGCTTGGGAACCAACTGGCAGATTCTTCCACTGGCTAAGGTAGAGCTCATGTGAACTTCAAAACTAAGAATTTCACAGTTAGCATGTCTATTTCCAGTTTTTTCACTTTGGTGTACATCTCTATACTCCATGGCTTAGTTGATTTTTAAAATGTCCTTTTTTTCTTGAGCCTTTCAATCTACTATTATTCTTACAATTTATCCATTGGAAAACCCGGGTTATATTACCTGTACTCTCCTGAAGTCCAGCTTTTGTTAATTCCAACTCAAAAGGCAGTTCAGCATTTCCTTTGCCCTATGTATTTCTTGTACATTGGCCTCTAGATCTGGAGGCTCTAATAGACTCAGGATGAACCCCTTTGGGAAGATGATGATCAGAGAATCAGGGCTGGTGGTGTTTCATTTCATCAGAAGCCTTATGAAGGAGGCATATATTAGGGCTCACTTTCCCCTTCTATACTTTGCTTAATCAATAGCACAGCTCATTAGGAAAGGGAGGATGGAGGCGGATTCTTTCATTTCACCATTTTCAACCTAGTGAATTGATTCTTCACCATCTTCAGGAAGTCATCAATTATGTTTTGCAATATCATTATGAATTTATGGATTTAAATTTTTGACTACTGTTATACATAAAGCTGAAACAATTTGTGAATTCATACTAACATTCGCAATTCAAATTCAGGACTACAGGATTTTATTTGACCTTTTTAATATGATATTAACATTTCTTTTCTTCCACACTGAAAATCTTGTGTGTTCAAAGACACAGGGGATAACAGAGTTAGAATATCTCATAATTACCATTTTTAATTCTACATTATATATATATTAAACTCAAAATAACACTGCTAATTCTACCACTACTGATTATACTCACTGGAAACCATTGGTTTTTAATAGATATCACCATTTTCCATAATTTTTCAATGGCTATATTAAATCTACATTGTCACATCACAGTCTTATTGGACGTGTAATCACTCACTTTTAACCTTCATGTAGATGTCCACAAATAATTACGTCTAATGTTTACCACCATTAATATTAAATTTATGATGGCTGAAGATTTTTCCAAATTAGTGATGGATGCCTCCTTCTCTTAGCACTGCCCTCTCTTTGCATATCACAGGTGATGTTAGCTGTAGCTGATTCTATCATCCACATTGTAAATAGTTATCTGAGGGTTCAGGAATCCGGATCCTTGCCTCGCCCCTAGATTAGACTATTCTGCAGAGAAGTCATGATTTAAAGGCTTCGTTCAGAGACTTCATTTTATTTTATTTATTTTTATTCATAACACCCCTTTATCCATTTCCTTTTTTTTTTTTTTTTTAAGAGAGAGAAAGAAGTAGAATAAAAGAGAAAAAAGAAAGAGAAAGAGGGAGAGAGAACGAAAATCTTGCTCTATTGCTCAGGATTTCATTTAAATCTGTAAAATGCTTATGCAATTACTAAAA
>CAUYQU010070180.1:0-70653 GCA_963574635.1 Cheracebus regulus | reverse complement strand
CTGTCTCCATTGTTAAACACAATTATTGGCATAAAAGAATTTTTTAATACCCATTTTTAGACTGTATTCTAGCCTGGGCAATAAAACAAGAATCCCATTCTCTCTCCCTCTTTCTCTTCCTCTTTCTTTCTCTCTTTCATTTTTTTTCTTTCTTTTGCTCTTTCTTTCTCCTTTTCTCTCTTTTTCTGAAATCTCTTCCTCTTTCTTTCTCTTTCATTCTTTTGCTGTTTCTTTCTTTCTCCATTTCTCTCTTTTTCTAAAATCTCTTCCTCTTTCTCTCTTTCATTCTTTTTATTCTAAAAAAAAAGAAAAAGAAAAAAAGAATATAAACACTAACCAGTTTAACAAATTTTTATTTGGTATCTTGTCAAGTTGAAAGGAGGCTAATTTGTTTTCCAGAAGTTCTCCTGAGAGATTCATTTTTAAGTTCTAAAGCCTTATTACTCTCTGTTCAGGAATGCAACCCTTAATCCCTAAGTTACATTTGCTTTGCATGCTTGTTATGGAAAATTGCATTTCCTATTTTGTTTGTTTCAGGAAACTGTATTTGTCATAAGATGTTCATTGCAGGACATTAGTTTACTCATCTAAATTGTAATGTACATGCCAGCACTGTGATAATTAACTCACTATCATGACCTCACTAATTTTATTCTGGAAACTTCATCTGTATGTAAGTGACTTGACCTTATTTATGAGTCAGAAAGTATCGAGCATTTATCTTGGCTCTCACCTTATAGGCTGGTTTGAGAAGTAAAACTGGACTGTGATCAGATTCTCATTACTTTAAAAACAATGCAAAAAGTGTTTTCCACCCGAAGTACATAAGTTTAGATGAATAATGCTAATGAGAAATTTAACAAGCAACTCTAAATGGCTTTCTTCCTGAGAGGTCGTTTTTAGACATCGTATAGCTTTGCTTACCTCCTGGGAGGCTCCTGGGCTGTATCTGCATCAGGATTAGTAGTGGGGTATTGTTTCTGGGGATCTGTCCTCACTCATCAGCAAGTGCTAGACTAGAACAGGGTAAAGGGGCATTTCTTAGCCTTGCTGGGCTGCACCATCCATGGGGCAGGACCATGTCCACTGTGACCAGTGGATTTCCAACCCCTGTGGGAGTGCCTGGTACACTGAAGGCAGGCAATGAACATCTGCTGAATGAATGAATCTGAATGAACTCATTCCAACCTTCATGTCCTATGGCTTGTGTTGAGCTGTGGACTATATCTTGGTTTCTTTTTTTTTTTCAATGACACAAATAACCCCAGTCTACTATGTGAAATAAAGCATTGTATAATGGAATTAACCACCTCAGTGGGGGACGTGGAAGCCTATACAATCATGAAATGTCAAGGTTGTAACTAGTTACCACCCTTATGTTACCAATAATGACACACAACCCCAGAGAGAGCACACAGTTGCCTCTGATTCTCTTTTTCCACACCCATTCATTGGACCCTGCTGTGAACCAGACAGTAGGCCAAATGCTGGGGCTGCCTGGAGGGACAGACCAAAGCTCTGCAATCTGCCCATATGGACAGACCAAAGCCTCAGGGAGCTCACCATGCAGGGAGTGCTGAGGTTCCCAGAACTGCTGCTCAGACCAGCCAGGCTAGGGCTGCTAGAACCCCCAAAAACCTTATTAAAAGTGGTGATTTCCCTTTAAGGAATGCCAAAGCCAAAGCCAGTGGGTGCATGTTATCAGAATTCCAGGAGACTTATATTATTTCAACATCTTTCCTCAAGATACTTATTAATTACGGAGCAACTCAAAATAGTTTAATGATGGTGAAATCTGGCAGGGATACCTTAACCAAATGAGAGATTCCATTGCCAGTGATAGAACTGATCAACAGCAGGAGCCTCCTTATTTGAGGCTCAGAGAAGGATGCACGTTCACTTCTGTTGCACAACTGCCCAGGGTGCATGACCTGAATCCAATCACAAGGAATTATCATGCAAACTCAAATTGAAGGACATTTTGCAAAATCAGTGATCTGCACTCTTCAAAAGTGCCAATGTCATGAAATCTAAGCAAAGTCTCAGGAACTGTTCCAGATTAACAGAGGCTAACAAGACAGGGCAATGGAGTACACAATTTTGAATTTACTTTTCCTATAAAGGCATTGTAGGACCACTGGCAAAATCTAATAAGGTTTTAAAATTAAATAATAATATTGTGTTGATATTAATTTCCTGATTTTGATAATCACACTGTGCATAATTCCTTAGTTTTATGAAACAAGGGTATTTAAGAGTAAAGAGGCATCATATCTGTAACTTTCTCCTAAATGGCTCAGAAGAAAAGCTTATACACAAATATAAATATATACATGTAATATGCATAGATATTATATATGTGCACATATACTAAATACATGGAGAGAGAAATAGTGCGCACACACACAAATATAGTAAAATGTTAACATTTCGATCATCCGGGTAAGGTCATTCATGAATTTTTTGTGTGATTATTGCATCTTTTCTGTAACTTTTAAATTATGTAAAATCTTTAGACAGATACCCTTGGCTCTTCCCTGAGAAATCCAGATTTCTGGGTTTAGGTCCAAGCATTTTTATTTATTTATTTTTAAAACTTTTATTTTAGGTTCGGGGTACATATGCAGGTTTGTTATATAGGTAAACTCGTGCCTATTATTTTGTTGTACAGATTATTTTGTCACCCAGATACTAAGCCTGGTACGCAACAGTTACATTTCCTGCTCCCCTCCCTCCTCCCACCCTCCACCCTCAAGGAGGCCCCAGTGTGTGTTGTTCCTCTCTATGTGTCCATGTGTTCTCATCATTTAGCTCCCACTTGTAAGTTAGAACATGTGGTATTTAGTTTTCTATTCCTGTTAGTTTACTAAGAATAATGGCCTCCAGTTCCATCCATGCTCCTGCAAAGGACATGATCTCATTGTTTTGTTTTTTTTTTGGCATAGTATATGGTGTATATGCACCACATTTTCTTTACCCAATCTGCCATTCATAGGCATTTAGGTTGATTCCACAATGTGGCTATTGTGAATAGTGCAGTAATAAACATTCAAGTGCATGTGTCTTTATGGTAGAATGATTTCTATTCCTTTGGGTATATACCCAGTAATGAGATTGCTGGGTTGAATGGTAGTTCTGTTTTTAGCTCTTTGAGGAATTGCCACACTGCTTTCCACAGTGGGTGAACTAATTTACACTCTGACCAACAGTGTATGAGCATTTTTTTTCTCCACAACTTCACCAGCATCTGTTATTTTTTTATTTTTTAATAATAGACATTCTGACTGGTGTGAGATGGTATCTCATCGTGGTTTTAATTCACATTTCTCTAACGATCAGTGATATTGAACTTTGTTCCAGATGTTGGCTGCATGTGTGTCTTCTTTTGAAAAGTGTCTGTTCATGTCCTTTGCACTCTTTTTAATGGGGTTGCTTTTTTCTTGTAAGTTCCTTATACATATTGTAAATTAGACCTTTGTCAGATGCATAGTTTGCAAATATTTTCTCCTATTCTGTAGGTTGTCTGTTTACTCTGTTAGTTTCTTTGGCTTTGCAGAAGTTTTAAGTTTAATTAAATCCCATTTGTCCACTTTTGGTTTTGTTGCAATTGCTTTTGGTCTCTTCATTATGAAAGCTTTGTCAATTCCTGTGTCCAGAATGGTATTGTCTAGGTTGTCTTCCTTTTGTAGTTTGGGGTTTTACATTTAAGTCTTTAATCCATCTTGAGTTGACTTTTGTATATGGTGTAAGGAAAGGGTCTAGTTTCAATCTTCTGCATATGGCAAGCCAGTTATCCTAGCACCATGTATTGAGTAGAAAGTCCTTTCTATTCCTTGTTTTTGTCAGCTTTGTCAAAGATCAGATGGTTGTAGATGTGTAGCCTTATTTCTGGGCTCTCTATTCTGTTCCACTGGTCTATGTCTGTTTTTGTACGAGTACCATGGTGTTTTGGTTACTGTAGCACTGTAGTATAGTTTGAAATTGGGTCACATGATGCCTTCAGCTTTGTTCTTTTTGCTTAGAAGTGCCTTTACTATTTGGGTTTTTTTCTTTCTTTCTTTCTTTCTTTTTTTTGGTTCCATGTGTATTTTAAAATAGTTTTCTCTAGTTCTGTGAAAATGTCATTGGTAGTTTGGTAGGATTAGCATTGAATCTGTAAATGGCTTTGGGCAATATGACTATTTTAATGATATTAATTCTTTCTATCCATGAGCATGAAATGTTTGTCTGTTTGTGTCATCTCTGATTTCTTTGAGCAGTATTTTGTAATTCTCACTGTAGAGATCTTTCCCCTCCCTGATTAGCTGTATTCCTATTTTATTCTTTTTGTGGCAGTGGTGAATGGGATTTCATTCCTGATTTGGACCTTGGCTTGGCTGTTGGTGTATAGGAATGTTAGTGATTTTTGTACAATAATTTTTTACAAAATTAGTCTGGTTCATTTGTCATAAACGGTTTTCATTATTTTGAGGTATGTTACTTTAGTACCTAGTATATTGAGAGTTTTTATCAGGAAGGGATGTTGAATTTTATCAAAAGCCTTTTCTGCATCTATTGAGATAATCATTCGGTTTTTGTCTTTAGTTCTGTTTGTGTGATGAATCACATTTATCGATCTACATATGTTGAACCAACCTTGCAGCCCAGTAATAAATCTTATTTGTGGTGGATTGGCTGTTTGATGCACTGCTGAATTTGGTTTTCAAGTATTTTGTTGAGGATTTTTGCATCAATGTTCATCACAAGTATTGGCCTGAAGTTTTCTTTTTTTGTGTCTCTGCCAGGTTTTGGATGATACTGGCCTCATAGAATGAGTTGGGGAGGAGTTTGTTCTCTGCAGTTTTTTGGAATAGTTTCAGTAGAAATGATACTGGCTTTTTTTTTGTACATCTGGTGGAATTCAGCCATGAACCCATCTGGTCCTGGATGAATTGGTAGGTAGGCTATTTATTACTGATTCAATATTGGAGTTTATTATTGGTCTGTTCATGAAATTAATTTCTTCCTGGTTCAGTCTTGGGAGGGTGTCTGTGTCTAGGAATTTATCCATCTCTTCTAGGTTTTCTAGTTTGTTTGCACAGAGGTGTTCTTAGCGGTCTATGATGGTTGTTTGTATTTCTGTGGGGTCAGTGGTAACATTCCCTTTGTCATTTCTAATTGTGTTTATTTGGATCTTCTCTCTTTTCTTGTTTATTATTATTCTAGCTAGCAGCCTATCCATATCTTGTTTATTAGTCTAGCTAGCAGCCTATCTATCTCACTAATTTTTTTCAAAAAGAAACTCCTATGTTCATTGATCTTTCTAACGGTTTTTCATATCTCAGTCTCCTTCAGTTCAGCTCTAATTTTGGTTATTTCTTGTCTTCTGCTATCTTTGGGGTTGATTCACTCTTGCTTCTCTAGTTCTTTTAGTTGTGATGCTAGGTTATTCATGTGAGATACTTCTAACATTTTGATATGGGCATTTAGTGCTCTAAATTTCCCTCTTAACATTGCCTTAGCTGTGTGACAGAGATTCTGGTATGTTGCAGTCTTGAGAGTTTTAAATAACTTCTTGATTTCTGCCTAAATTTCATTATTTACCCAAAAGTGATTCAGAATCAGGTTGCTTAATTTCCATGTAATTGCATTCTTTTGAGTGACATGGAGAGTTCTGTTAGATCCATTTGGTCCAATTTCGAGTTCAGGTCATGATATATTTGTAAATTTTCTGCCTCAGTAATATGTCTAATACTGTCAGTGGAGTGCTGAAGTCTCCCATTATTATTGTGTGGGAGTCTGTGTCTTTGTAGGTCTCTTAAGAATTTGCTTTATGAATCTGGGTGCTCCTGTGTTGGGTGCATATATGTTTAGGATAGTTTGATCTTATTGTTGAAATGAATCCTTCACCATTATGTAAAGCTCTTGTCTTTTTTGATCTTTGTTGATTTAAAGTCTGTTTTGTGTGAAATTAGGGTTGCAACCCCTGCTTTTTTCTGACTTTGATTGACTTGGTAGATTTTCCTCCATCTTTTGATTTTGAGCCTATGGGTGGCATTGCATGTGAGATGGGTCTCTTAAAGACAGCATACCATTTGGTCTTGCTTTTTAATACTGCTTACCGCTCTTACCTTTTAAATGGGTCATTTAGCCTATTTACTTTCAAGTTTAGTATCGATATGTATGGATTTGGTCCTATCATTGTGTTGCTAGATGGTTATTATGCCAGCTTGTGTGGTTGCTTTATAATGTTACTGTGTTTTATAATCTTACTGTAATAAGGTCTGTGTACTTAAATGTGTTTTTGTATTGGTTGGTAATGGTCTTTCCTTTCCACATTTGGTTCTCCTTTCAAGAACTCTTGTAAGGTGTGTCTGGTGGTAACAAACTCCCTCAGCATTTGCTTATCTGAAAAGGATTTTATTTCTCCTTTCCTGAGGAAGCTGGATATGAAATTCTTGGTTGGATATGAAATTCCTGGTTGAAGATTTTTTTCATTAATAATGTTGAATATAGGCCCCTAATATCTTCTGGCTTTTAGGGTTTCTGCTGAGGAGTCTGCTGTTAGCCTAGTGGGGTTCCCTTTGTAGCTGATCTGCCCTTTCTCTCCAGTTGCCTTTAACATTCTTTCTTTCTTTTTGACCGCAGAAAATCTGATGATTATGGGGATGATCTTGTAGAATCTTGGGGGTGGCGGGGGGCAGGTTCTGTTATTTCCTAAATTTGACTGTTGGCCTCCCTAACAAGACTGGGGAAGTTTTCATGGCTGATATCCTAAAATATGTTTTCCAAGTTGTTCTTCCTTTCCCTTTCAGGGATGCCAGAGTTTCATAGATTTGGCCTTTACATAATCCCGTATTTCTCAGAGATTTTGTTTGATCCTTTTCATTCCTTTTTCTTTATTTTTGTCTGACTGACTTCTTTCAGAAAGCCAGTCTTCAAGTTCTGAGATTCTTTCCTCAGCGTGGTCTATTTTGCTGTTAATACTTGTAATTGCATTGTGAAATTCTTACAGTGTGTTTTTCAGCTCTATCAGAGCAGTTAGGTTGTTTTTTATGCTGGCTATTTCATCTTCCAGCTCCTGATCATTTTATTATGATTCTTAGTTTCCTTGCATTGGGTTTTGCAATTCTCTTAAAGATCTCGATGATCCTCATTTCCATCCATATTCTGAATTCCATTTCTGCCATTTCAGCCAGCACAGCCTGGTTAAGAACACTTCTTGGAGTACTAGTGTGATCATTTGGAAGATGTAAGACACTCTGGTCATTTGAGTGTTGGCGTTCTTGCGTTGGTTCTTTCTCATCTCTGCATGTGGGTGTTACTTCAACTGCTGGGCTGTCTGTGATTGAAGTGTTCAGGCAGGGGCAGGGTGATTGTGCTGGACTCCCAGGTTTGGTGGCCCTGTCCCGTGAGGAGAAGTGAGGGCCAGGACCTGCATGAAGAATAGTCTGGCCATTTTTCTATTAGGTGGATGCTCTGTGCTTGGGGTCTGGACTAGCACCTGGTCCCCATGGACTCTCCAGAACCTGGAGACAGCAAGGATGAGGGCTGCAAGACAGCAAAGATGGCAACCTGCCCTCCCACTGGGAGCTCTGTCCCAGGGAGTTGCAAAGCTGCTACCAGCTCTATAGCCCTGGGTAGGTGGCTGGGGACCCAGGCCCAGAGGACCCACCCAGTGAGGAGATATGAGATCAGGGACCCATGTAACAAACAGTCTGCAGTATGCTGGGGGTCCATTCCAGTTTCCAGTCACCTTGGATTTGCCAGCACCTGAAAGTATCAACAGTGAAGCCTGAAAAATAGCACAAAGATGGCAGCCTGCCCCTCCCTCTGGGAGCTCCATCCAGGGAGGTATTGCACCTGTTGCTGGCCCAAACACACTGGCAGGGGTGGTTGTAGACCTCAGTCAAAAGATTCCACCCAGTGAAAAGAAACATGATCCAGTACCCACGTGAAAAAGCAGTCTGGCTACTTCTCCATAGAGTTACTGTGCTATGTCAGGGGACTGCTCCAGGCCCTAGGCACCTCCAACTCCCTAGAGCACAAAAGCAACAACTGCTAGAGCTGTGGAACAGCAAAGGTGACCGCCTGTCCCTCGCCTCTCACTGGGAGTTTTGTCCCAGGGAGGCTCAGAACCACTGCCAGCTAGAAAACAAAGGTGGCAAAGGTGACTGGTGACCGTAGTCAGCATGTCCTGCCCAGTGAGGAGGAATGGCATCAGGGACCTGTGTATAACAGGCAGTCTGGCCACTTTTCCATAGGGCAGCTGCACTGAAGGCAACAATGGCTAATGCTGTAAAACAGCAAAGACGGCGGCCTGCCCCTCTTTCCTGGAGCTCCATCTCAGGGAGGCTAATGTTGCTATGTGTGGCTGGCTGGAGTTCCAAGCCAATGGGTCTTATCCTGTGGAGTGTTGCAGAAGCTGGGCCTGCAGACCGTGACTGCTCAACCCTTTGGATTCAAGCCCTTTCCTAGGTGTATGTATGGGGATCTAACCTCCTGCTTTGCCAGAGTTAAAGCCTCTTTTGCCAGGAAGCCTGGGAATCTAAAGTTCCCTGGGCTCTGTGTGTGCCTGAGCAGCTGCTCTGTCAAAACTCCATGTAGCTCTGTATGTCAGACTGCAGGCCTTGGTGGGGTGGGTTTGCTAAGGGATTTCCTGACCTGAGGGTTGCAAAGATCCATAGGAGAAGCATGGGTCCCTGAGGTTACTCGCTCACTCACAGCTTGCCTGGACTGGGGAGGCTCCCCTGGCTCCATGTTGCTCCCAGGTGGGCACTCGTCCTGCCTTGCTTTTCTCCATTCTCTGTGGGTTGAATTGTTCACTTGATGAATCCCAACACCTGTACCTAGATGTCTCAGTTGAAGGTGCTGTATTTACTTGCCCCTTCCATTTCTCTCCCTGAGAGAGGCACACAGTCGCTCCTTCTAGTCGGCCATCTTGGCCAAAATTGCATTTTTTTTTTTTCTAATAAGCACCACCAGGTAATTCTGATGCAACTTGTCCAGAGAAGAGCATTTGGGAAATGGTATACAATGAAAATTGCCTAAGGTCACACAGCTAGTCAGTGAGCAAGCAAAGACCAGAACATCTCTTCCCTTCCTTCCCATCCAGGGCGGAGGAGGAAGAAGAAAGGAGGAAAGAGAAAAAGAATAAGGCAGAGAAAGCCCATGTAGCTCAAATCCACTCAACGTTAGTGCCAAATTTATACTTTCCATCTTGTGCTAAGTCCAGAAAGCCTGTTCCACTTTCTTCTGTTTGCTGCCTAGTCATCAATATTATCATAGACCCACTCACCAGGGCCACAAACTGGAAGAAACCAGAGCCTCTCACCTCTTAGTCAGTACCCCTCAAACAATTAATCCAAATCCTTCTGCCTTGAAAGCTCAAAATAGGCCTCATCTCCCTGCCTCAGAAAATTCTGAGAAAAAATAAAAAAGAAATGCTAGAAATAACATTTGATAGGCTCATTAGCAGACTGGACACAGCTGGGGAAAGAATCTGAGTTTAAGGCCGTGTCAACAGGAGCTTCCAGGATGCGTGCAGTGGTTTCATGCCTGTAATCCTAGCACTTTGGGAGGCCAAAGTGGGAGGATCATTTGAGTCTAGGAGTTCAAGATAAGCCTGGACAACATAGTAAGCCCCATCTGTAAAGAAAAATTAAAAATTAGGCAGGCATGGTGGCATATGCCTATAGTCCAGCTACTCAGGAGCCTGAGGTGGAAGGATTGCTTGAGCCCAGGAGTTCAAGACCAGCTCTGCAACATAGCAAGATCCCATATCTACAGAAATTCTGCAAATTAGCTGGGCATGGTGGGCACTCCTGTGGTCCCAGCTACTCAGGAGGCTGAGGTGGGAGAATTGCTTGGGCTGAGTAGGTCAAGGCTGCACTAAGCTATGGTCATGCCATGGCACTCCAGCCTGGGCAACAGAGCAAGACCATGTCAAAAAAAAGAGAGAGAGAGAGACAGAGAAAGAGAGAAAGGGAGAAAGAAAAGAAAGAAAGAAAAGGAAAGGAAAGGAAAGTAGAGAGAAAAAGAGAAAGAAAGAGAAAGAAAGCAAGAAAGGAAAGGAAGGAAGGAATAAAGAACAAGAGAAAGAAAGAGAAAGAAAGAAAAAGAAAAAGAAAGAAAGAAAGAGAAAGAAAGAAAGAAAGAAAGAAAGAAAGAAAGAAAGAAAGAAAGAAAGAAAGAAAGAAAGAAAGAAGAAAGAAAGCTGAAAAGCAAAGGAAAAAACAAAATAGAATATTAAATACAAGTCTGACTGGGCCACTGACCACCGCATCACCCAGTGGCTTTTCTCCCCCTTCTTCTTCTCTTACTGCTCCACACACATCATTCACTGCAGCCTGATAAGAAATGAGACTAATGAGAAAAGCAGTTGCAAAGATCAACGTGTATGTCTGTTTTGCATTTTCTTGTACATTCTCTTGCCACCCCCACCCCCTTAAGGTCATGGCGTCTCTAAATTCCAGCTTTCTAAGCCATCTGGAGGAATATTTGTTGAGAGGGAAAAAGAAGTCACCATTTGGAAACTTCTTCCTTATTTCAATCCTAGATTTCAATCTAGTTTTTTTAGCAAGCCCATGTTGCTCCTGAAATACTATATTGCTATGAAGTCGAAGTTTTGTTTTACAGGTAGTAAATGGTCAAAAGTACCTATGCTGAAGTGGTCAAGGTTTTTCTTGTTGCTATTATTGTAGTTTGCTTTGGTTTATTTTCAAGGAAAGAAATGTACACACCACAGATTTATATAGCTAGGTATTTTTTTCCAAGTAACAACAAGTTTCTGGAATCCAGGTTTGAGGAAACTGATTAACTTCTTTCCCATGTTTAGTGTGAATCTGAAACTTCAGAAATCTAAAAGACAATCAGAATACCAGAAAAAGCGCAAGGCTGACAATTTGGAATCATCATCTATTAGCTTCATCATCGCATGTGTATTCTTTTAATGCTATGATTCCAGTCATTCTTTGACAATCCATGATTTCACCAGTGTTTTCGGAACATTTCAGAGATTCAGGTTTATGGGGTCAAAAAGGCATAGGATCCATCTTGCCTGGCATTTTATCACCCTACAAAGCAGAACCAAATTTAATTTTGTTTAAAAAACAGTTTTGACCGAATTATTGTTCCTATTGCCAAAAAAGAAGTTATGAGAATGTCTGATTAACTTCTTCCCCCATGCGTTCCCCAGCAGCCATTCCCCTCCACATCAGTGCTGTTTCCCAGCTCACTGATGCGCTGTTCACTTTTTGGACATATTTTTTCTCTTTGTGTTTCATTTTGCTGTATCTTTAGGTTCACTGACTTTTTTCTTCTGCAGTGTCTAATCTGCTATTAATTCCTCCAGCAATTTTTTTTTATCTCACACACTATATGTTTTATATTTAGAAGTTCAGGGTGAGTCTTGTGAGTATCTTCCTGTCTCTACTAATAGAAAATATCTTTTTCTTCTATCATCTTAAATATAAGGAATACAGTTGTGGAAACTCTTTTAATGTCCCTGTCTAATTGAAGAGTCTCATCTGCCTCACTTCCAGGCTTCTTTCTATTGATTGACTTTTCTTTTCATTGTGAGTTGTTCTTGGCTGCTTCTTTGCAGACCTGATCATTTTTATGGATAACAGTGTAAATTCTGTCTTGTCGAATGCTAGATATAATGAATTCCCATAAATATTTTTGAACTTTGTGTTGGAAGGCAGTTAAATTACTTTGAAACAGTTTAATCATTTTGAGGCTTACTTTTAAGCTTTTTAAAGGGGGACCAGAGCAGCCTTTAGTCTAGGCCTAATTTCTCCCCATCACTGAGTCGAAGCTCTTCTTTGTCTTCCCAATGCCCCATGAATTACAAGGCTTTTCTTTTCTGGTTGATGGGAAAACAAACCTTCCCTGCCCATGTGAACTCCCCTCCTTTCCAGTGGTTTCCCAGCCTCTAGCAACTGACTCACCTGTGTATGCTTTCAAGGACTCAGCCAAATTGTTCAGGGGGACCCTCTTCACATCTCTTGAGCTTTCTCTCTGTGTAGCTCTCATTTCTGGTAACCTTCCCTTAAACTCTAGCCACCTTGGCCTCGCTGTCATCTACACTCCGTCTCCCAAAGTCAGGGAGTCCACCAGCTCCTCACAGGTCCCCTCCCTTAACTCTCTTGAGGCAGAAAGCTGCGGGATCACAGAACTCTGTTTCCCTCCCTCAGGGAGCCCTTCAAGATCGCTTCACTCCCTGGTATCTAATGCCTAAACATCATCATTTTCTGCATTTGGTCAGTCTAGTCAATTAGTTGCTTTGGGGAGGAAAGCAGGTTTAGTCCCTGTTGCTCTGTCTTGGCTGAAAGTTATCACACTCTGCCATGTTACAATATGTAGAAGCTTCTGCAAGATCCTCAGTAGGTTTTCCTAGGTTACATAGTTTGAGGTTCACTTTTGATTATGTGTTTTCAAAATAAACCAAAAGGTAAAATCACAAATGCTAGTTCCCAGATAGGGAGTGAGCTCCAGATTCTCAGCATTTCTGAGAGCTGTCCTCTCTCCGGCCCTCTCTACCTGCCTGATCTGGGGGCTCCTGTCACTGCATTCTTCTTCCCACTGTTCTCTGAGCTAAGAATCACCGTCTACACACACTGGCTATTGCACCACAGCAGGAAGGTGCAGTACCTGGCTCTCTGGCTTAGAAACAGTTTATGTCTTGTTAGAGTCACAATTCAGGATGTGGGCCCACGGTGTGCTGGGCTGGCGCTGGGCTGCAAAAGCCAACACCACCTCTCTTTTCAGCTCTGTGTTCCGCAATTTCCCATGACTAGTTGAAAGCAGCCTGGTGAGGGTGTTTACACACTGAATTTGGCAAAGGCTACCCATCAGGGCTCTTTTTCTCTAGAGACTCATTTACTAGCACTTTACTATTTACTATCAAAATATGATTCTTAAATAACAGTACACATCTCCTCTGGGAAAAGAAAAGGGGAACTTTTTTTGAGCACCTACACTGTACCAGGCAGAGTGCTGGGTACTTCAGACACTAGTTGTGATCAGATTTCCTATTTATTAGTGTCTTACTTTTTCCAGCACAGTAATGGCAAAATTCTGTTTTCACATCTCCTACATAGGTACCTGAGAGTAGCCTAGGATTTTACTTTCCAGCTAGTATTGGAAAGTGTCTGAGAGTTCAGCAAGGAAGAAGTGACCAAACTCATGAAAAGTGTGGCCGTCATCAGCCTGGTAAGTGGACTCTGAAGGCTGGCTTCTGATTGCACCCAGCCTCGCTGTGCTTTTTACCACTTACCTCCCACCAACATCTGAGGAGAAACAAGAGTTTCTGGAAATGTCACTGAATCAAGAATCAGAATGCCTAGGCAGGCTGCAGTGGCTCACACACCTAATCTCAGTACTTCAGGAGGCCAAGGTGGGAGGACCACTTGAGCCCAGGAGTTCAAAGCCAGCCTGAGCAACATAAGGAGACCCTGTTTCTTAAAAAAAAAAAAAACAAAAACAAACAAAAAAAAAAACAGGGCATAGTGGTGCATGCCTGCAATCCCAGCTATGCAGGAGGCTGAGGTGGGAGGATTGCTTGGACTAGGGAGGTTGAGGCAGCAGTGAGCCCTGATCCCACCACTGTACTCCAGCCTGCAACAAAGTGAGACCCTGTCTCAAAAAAAAAAAAAAAAAAAGGAAATGAGGTTGCTTGGATTTTATCTCTGCCATAATCACTGGCAAGTTCTGTGACTGAGCAAGAAGCAAAGAAGTAGTAATAGTCATCTCTCAGAGCACAGTAGCATAACTGAAACCTTACTGTAAATGCAAAAGCGCCATGCACTGGGGGAACTTCTTCACGAAATCCTATCTCCAAACTTGATACGTGGCCCCTCTTGCAGGGAACACATCAACTTCTTTCTAGCCAGAAGAGGGACCCACTGCACACATGGGCCTGAATCCTAAAGAGTACTAAAGGGTGAAGGCGCTTCCAGGGGGTCCTGAGTGGCTGTCCTCACTAGCCTACCCTGGGCTGTGTCTCCAGCCTCTACCCACAGGTCCATCTGGGCTTAGAACAGGAGAGGGAGGGAACAGGAGGTTTAAATGTGAGCTGTTCTTAGAGTACCCGCATCCCACCTGTCTCTACTCCCTGCCAGTGTCTCCTGCCCTCCTCTGTCCTTGTTGTTTAAGATCCACATATTCTACTCACACATACCCTCAGCATCTATGTGCATCTTCTTCCCTCATGGTCCTACCTCTGCTGATATCAGTCAGCAAATATGATGCAGAGATCGTGAGTGCATTTTACCAAGAATGATTTAGAAGGAAGGACCTCCCCAAAATGGGTGATCAATGGTGGAAATGCCAGACACGTGGCAGAACAACACCCAAAAAAATCAGATGCAGATGGAGCCTGGGTTACCTGTCAAATCCCAACATGCAGGAACATCTGGCTCCCCACAAGGGCAAGGATGATCCTGGATAAGCTAGCTCCTTGAGGTGTGGTCATGCTAACCTGTCCCCTGCTACAGAGAGGGCAGAATTGGACTGTGAGAATTGTGTATCTATTTCTTATGGCTCACAGATGAGAGCTCTGTTGCGCTCTTCAGAATGCCTGGAGTCAGAGCTCAGGCCATAGATGGCGAGGCCTGGACAATGTCATGACCAGCAATCACTGAGTCTGGGGTCACGGAACCCCCGCACACACACCTATGAGGCCACACTTGCCTGGCCACAGTTATTCTCCCAGTGATCTGTGGAGCAAACATGCTCTGTGTGTGTGTGTGTGTGTGTGTGTGTGTGTGTGTGTGTGTGTGTGTGTGTGTAGATACACATGTGCATATACCAGGAATCCTTGGATCCAGAAACATAACTAAATACTTGGCCTGTGTTAAGAGCAGCCCTACCAAATGCCTTGCCTGGGGACTCAAACTCTGATGTCCACAATCCACTAAAAAAAGAGAGAGAAAAACGCTGGAGTCTCACCAACCCCATAAGGACTCTGGCTCCATCTATATAAAATATGGCTCAAAGGTTCATTAGAATCTTCGACTCTTAGAATACGAGGATAGTTCTGAAAGAACCTGGCCTTAAAACCTCACCAATTTTTATAAACAGATAGAGCTGTTCTGGGAATTGATCAACTTCTCTGTCGTGGGGTTGAGTAGAAGATGAATGTTCTAATATCAACTCTGCCTAATATGATCTTAAGTGCAATTTACTGTAAAAAAAACTTAAACTAGTCATAGATGGACTCACAGGATGTTTTCTTCACCCTAAAAAAAAAAGAAATAAAATCATGATTGATTTTGAACTTGGGTATCCTAATCTATCTGTGTAGTAAGTTCCCATATTTAGGCTCCTGGATGAGTGATTTAAGTTCTGTGAGTCAATTTACGGTCAGTGTTGACAAGTGATGTAAGAGGACAATGGTTGTTTGAAGAAGAAATGGAAGAAACAGAACGTTCTGTGAGGAAGTGATTTCCCTTGGGGAAGAGGGAACAGCATGGTGTAATGGGGAGCTGTTCCTTCTTCATGAGCAGAGACTTTCTTCTGGAGACCCGCAGAATCAGCACAGTAGCTCCCAGCACCCTGAGCTGCGGGACTAGGGGAAGGTGCAGGACACCTGCCCTTGGTCTGAGGTCAAGAAGTGAAAGCATCGTGCTTCCGGTGCAGGATGGAGATGGCGCAGCCGCCAGGTGTTTCCTGCACCTCTGTCCTCTCGCCCTTGGCTCCAAATAACCCCTAATGCAGGGAAAGAGCAAAGACACAAGTGCAAAAGCTTGCTAAAATGCCTGGGTTATAAATGTAATTGAGAAAACCACAGCTGGTAGTGCATGCCTAGCAGGAAATGCAGGGAAAGCTGGGCCTGGTGGCTCATGCCTATAATCCCAGCACTTTGGGAGTCCAAAGCGGGAGGATAGCTTGAGCCCAGGAGTTTAAGCTCAGCCTGAGCAACTTGGCAAGACCCCATTTCTACAAAATATTTTTAAAAATTAGCCAGGTGTGGTGGTACGCACCTGTAGTTCCAGCTACTCGGGAGGCTAAGGCAGGAGGATTGTTTGAGCCCAGGAGTTTGAGGATATTGTGAGCCATGATTGCACCACTGCACTCCAGCCTGGGCAACAGAGACCCTGTCTCAAAAAAAAATTAAATTTAAATTTAAAAATAGAAGAAGAGGAAGAAAGAAAGAAAGAGAAAGAAAGAAAGAAAGAAAGGAAAGGAAAGAAAGAAAGGAAAGAGAAATAGAAAGAAAGAAAAGATGGAGAGAAAGAAAGAAAAAAAAGGAAGGAAGGAAGGAAGAAAGAAAGGCAGTCAATAAAATCTAGATAGGGCCAACTGGGTGTGGTGTCTCACGTCTATAATACCAGCACTTTGGGAGGCTGAAGCAAGCGAATCATGAGGCCAGGAGTTCAAGAGCAGCCTGACAAACCAGGTAAAACCCTGTCACTACTAAAAATACAAAAGTTAGCTGGGCATGGTGACATGTGCCTGTAGTCCCAGTTACTCAGGAGGCTGAGGCAGGAGAATCACTTGAACCCGGGAGCAGAGGTTGCAAGAGATTGTGCCACTACACTCCAGCCCAGGTGACAGAGCAAGCCTCCATCTCAAATATATATATATATATATATATATATATATATATATATATATATATAGACAGGGCCAAGAGCCCAACAGAGCAATGGCCACGGCAGGGCAGGATGGGAAGACCCCAGTGTGGAGTGACCTGCCACCCACCATGCCCAGTAGTGACTGGGACCCTACATTTGTGTGTGACCTGACTCTCAGGGCCTTGCAGGCCATCCATGAAAAAACGGTCCCTCTCAGACCCACACCCAGGGCCCTGCATGAAGTCATCGTTGTGTGCTATTATTTAGTTTTCAAAGGGAAAATTCCCTCTCGAGAGTGGGAATCTTTGCCAAATTGCTTAGTTACGAAGTGTGTGTTTGCAGTTATATTTACAAACTCAGTCCATCCCCTTTTCTGTTTTAATCACCAGAAATTGTCTTGGTTTATTTCCCGGGCCCTGGCTTTGAGATCAGGCTGCCAGAGGCTGACTAAAAACCCACTCCTGTTTGAGAGCTGTGCTGTGAGGGCCACGCCTCCACCCCGACATCTGCTTCAGTAGTGAAGTCAGCTACTTCCAAATGTGCTTCTAGCCCCTCATTCCTCCCAGCTCTCCAGCGCACTCTCACTGAGCACCTACTATGTAGCAGACACTCTGCTATGCAGATATCTATTACCAGATGACATGTAACAGCTCAGGTCCAATGTGTCTATATATTTCTATTTATTTAGTCCTCACAATAACCCTGTAGACACTATGCTAATGCTCCCATTCTACAGAAGAGCAAATAGAGGCACAGGACACTTCCAGTGATGCATATTACTCAATGTTGGAGCTAAGATTTAACCAGGCATTCTGGTCCCCATGCTCATGCTTGTGTCCATTCCACCGCAATCAGACCTCACAACCCAGTAGTGAACTAGTAAGCTCACAAGTGCCGAGCAGCATGGGGTGGAGATGTTCTAGAGATGGACTGCAGGGAACCACGGACACAGAGAAGGAAGATTTACCTGGGGCCCCTCTGTGTTGAGCACACCATGTGCCCCAGTCTGTCTCACCACCTTTGATGGTCTTGGCACCATCATGGCAACACCTCACAAGTGCCCAGGGACTCAAGACCAACTTTCAAAACAGTCATGAATGAATGGAAAATGCTCTCGGCTCTGTGCTACAAAAATGAGTGCTGATTCAGCTGCGGCTTTTGTGAGTTCCTTCTGTGCCTTTTCAGCTCCCTTCCTGCCTCAGTGGTGGGGGACTCACGATCTTGGAGAGATGCTATTAATGGTCCGGGCAGCCCAGTGCCTCTGAGGAGAAAAGCCAGAACTTCCTCCCCTCAGTCCGCTGTTGAACCCTTGCTCTGTGTCTCGCCCTTGCTGCACATCTGCCCTTGCCACGCCAGCACCTGCTGTGGACATACACGGGCACTCAGTACCCATCTAGCAGCACCTGCTATGCCCCAGACCCTGGTCCAGGCGGTGGCAATGCTGGCCCCATGGAGACAGTGGAGGGCAGTGGTAAACAAAACAAAGATGTGAAATTCACTCCCTTGTTCTCCAAATTGGAGCCCAGTTCCTAGGTCTGGAGAGTGAGAGTCAGCCCTAAGGAATGCCGGCATGAAGGGTGTTGCTGGCAACAAATGCTGTGCAGAGATGCAAAGCAGAGAGAGGGGAGAGGGATGCAGCATGGGCTGAGGGGCTGGGACTTTAAATAATCTGGAAGGGCATCACTGGTAAGGGGACCTTAAGTAAAGGAGAGGGTGAGCCATGCCAATAGCCAGGGGAAGAGGATTCCCAGCACAGGGGACGGTCAGTGCAAAGGTCCAGGGGTAGGAGTGTGTCTGACATGCCCAGTGTTCAAAGGGTGCTGAAGATGCTAAAACATTTCTCTGTGAGTGACAGATCCCAGAATTTGAGCTGTGAGCTCTGGGGGCTCTGCAGCCAGACAGAACTGGACCAAAACTGGGCCTGAAGCCTTGCCTTTCTACAGACCAACCATGCAAACTTGGACAAATGCCTTAATCTTTCTGAGGCCCATTCCAGCCTGCCCAATGCAAAGCCATACTATACAAAGCCAGCAGCACAGAGCTGGAGCAAAACAAATGGCAGTTATGTGTGTGACGCAGGGCAAGGGAGACTCACTCTCTTCAGTGCACCTGTTTCTTGCATGGTGGTTTAGAAGCGTGATTCCAGCAGAGCGCCTGCTTCCCTTCTCCTTCTGCGACTGCACATCTGGCTGCCTGGGCCAGTAAGAATGCCGAGAACACTACCTGACACCAGGAAGGGATCTGCAGGCCATCAGGGCATCTTGCATGCACTACACACTGCAGGATCTCAGCAGCCTTCTCAGATTGGCAGAGGAAAACTGGTACTGTCCTATTAACATAGATAAGTCAACTGACTTCACTTGTCAGTGATGGAATTGCGAAATTGAGACCCGAAGATGGGAGTCTGGTGTGGGTGCCCAGAGATCGTCAGGCCCTCTGCCTGCCATGGAGCCTGCTTTTGTACTGTTCCTGCTTGGGCCAGAGCTGAGCTTGCTGTGAAAGGGACAGCTCCCCTGACTACCAAATCCCTAGCCATCACCTCCTGATGGAGATCTCAGGTATTGAGACTCCAAGAATCAGAGTGGGTGGGGCCCAAGGGCTGGGGTCCTGGCAGTCAGAGAGAGGGGGCCATGACAGCCACAGTGTTTGGGGTGGGGGAACTTGGGTTAGCAGGGCTCTAACACACAGAGTGGAAGGCAGACAAAATAAAACAAAATTACACAAAAATAAGACAACCTCTTTCCTAATTTAGCTGAAGGCTAACCCCCTCATGGTTAACTGAGCCTTTCCTAATTTTGTTAGCCTATCTCATTTTAATTTTGTGTAACAGTTTATTTCTAGACTGCCTAAGACATTGCAATTCTATCCATAGAGTCGCAGAATCACAGAATTTCCGAGTTGGAAGTAATACGTGAGATCACACAGGCCAGCTCCCCCATTGTACAGATGATGACACTGAGGCCCGGAGCTCTGATGACAGTTCAAGGTCACTCTTCTATCAATGTAGAGCAGGAATTAAAATACCTCTGCTACCTTGTAGTCTAAATTATCTTCTACTTCCCAAAGATTCAGAAATCTATGACCTAATGTCACTGCTATTTTTATACTAAAGATAATACATGCCAGAGGCAAATGTCTGGAAATTCCATATTTGGATCAACAGTTTTCATCCAAATGTCCCATTCTCCTCTGCCTACTTAATAGTGGTTTTTCTATTTGCTTCTACGACCCATTCACCCTTGGGCATTTTTTACTGCCTTTTATTCTCATGTCATTACAAAAGTATTTCCCATCCATTTCTCAATATGTCTTCTGTCTCAGTGTATCTGACAGCATCTATTCCTGGCCATCCTCTGACCCAAGAGGCCCCAGTGCCCCCTCTGGACAGTAGCGTGCACCAGGAGGGTGTGTGGCATCAATTTTTATGGTGATTTGAAGGAAGGGCTGAGTTGAGAGGACAAGAATAACGGTTACTCATTCTTTATTAAGCTTCATTATTCGTTTCCTAAGGACAACATTGAAATAAAGTCTCCTAGGTTAGGAATTGCTCATGGCTGAACTCTTGGCCTCACCCTTTTGAAGGTTCCTCTTCCAGCATTCACAGATGGATTCAATTTTCCACCTCGGTGACTAATCATATACAATATGGGAAAGCAAGCTCAGGCCAACTAAAGAGAGATCCGAGGTCTTGAAGCTCTAAAATCTTCCTTTGTTTGGCCCCACTGCCAACAACTCCAAGGGGCTGGACCAACCCCTGCAGACCCTTTCGTAAGAAGGACAGAGAGAATACTTCCGCCTCTGTAGGCAGGATGCTAAGAGCAAGCTAGGCATTGCTTTGGATGATCCTACGTACCCCACAGCTGTGTCATTTTATTTGTTTTGAAGTTTCAAAGAAGGCACAAGGGACTCAGCAAAGAGAGTGAGGATGGTGGAAGTGGGGGTCAGGGGGAGAGTATGGGGCTCAAGGAAGATTTCCAGAAGGATCTGAGCACTGAAGAAGGCATAGGCACTAGCCTGGCAGAGAGAGGCCTGGGGCACTCCTGGCAGAAGCAGCCCAGTGGACAGCCCTGGAAGCAGGCAACGTCCTGGAGGGATTAGGGTCCTGCACTTGGTTTGGGGGGATTAGGGTCCTGCACGTGGTTTGGGGGGATTCGTGTCCTGGGCTTGTTTTGTGGGGAGTAGGGTGCTGCACGTGGTTTGGGGGGATTAGGGTCCTGCACTTGGTTTGCGGGGATGAGGGTCCTGCACTTGTTTTGGGGGGATTAGGGTCCTGCACTTGGTTTGAGGGGATTAGGGTCCTGCACTTGGTTTGGTGGAGCTGGAACACAATGCATGAGGCTGGGAGTGAGGGGGACAAGGCTGGACCAGCAAGGGCAGACTGGACCTGCAAGATCTCTACCTACAATGTCAAGCAACTCAAGCCTCTAGGGCAGAAAGTCTTAACCCAGTGTCCAGAAATGGAGTTATCTGAAGCCCTTGCAATTGTCTTCAGAATATCTGTATATTTTTCATAAACTTTGCAAAGACATACATGACCCCCAACAACTTGCCAGAGAGGTTGAGAAGCCATCCTCTGCTTGGGCTGATCCAGGGGAGAAAGCTGGGGGCAGGACACTGGCAGAGAGGGGACAGTCTGGTGCAGTGGAGCTGGCAGGGCTGGAGAGCAGCGACGCAGATTCCCGAGAGTTAGGCGGTTACAGTAGGAGAGCAGAGAGGTCGACGGGAGGGAAAAATGGGAGACAGGGAAGAATCTGCCATTTCTAGCCTGGGGAGGCACATGATGGTACCACCCCATGAAGGAGGGATTGCAGGGAGCAGAAACAGCTCTGGAGGGAAGGCCATGCATTTAGACACTTTGTCTCTAAGCTTCCTGTGGGAAAGATGCTCAGAGATGGCTAAAAATGTGTCCAAAGATTGTGGGGTGGTCAGGGGTAGAGACAGGAATAACCATTAACATGCACTTAGGGACAGGCTAAAATGAGGACCCAAATGAGATTAACTAGGGGAAAATGTGGCAGGAGAGAGACGGGCAGGAGACGAGAGCCTTAGACACACCAGCGATTAGAGTGGACAGAAGATGAGCTCAGGAGGGAGATGGAGGAAGAAATGGCCTGCGGGTGGAAGGCAGACAAGCATGCGACATTGCCGAGTGTTGAGAAGGAAAGAGTCATCACATCCAACGCTGCCCGGAAATCAGTCCAGTAAGATAAGGTTATAAACTCTTCAATGGACTTCGCATGTGGAAAGTGACAGCTTGCCTTAGCCAAAACAATTCTACCATCTCAATCCAGATGGAAGAAAAGGGCAGTGGGGTTAAAAGGGTTATAGAGGTAAGGAAGAAGAGACAGAGAGGTAGCCAGACATCATGCAGAATCCAGGGAGATTTTGCGTTTTCTACCTAGAAGAGATGGGAGCTTATGGTAGCCTGCAAGAGACGGTCTGAAGAGGGGAGAGGGGCAGACGCAGGAGAGAAGAGTAAAGTTGGAGGAGACAAAGCCTCTGAAGAGGCAGGTAGGCTTGGAACATGGGTCAGTTTTCTATGGGAACTGGAGATTTTTGGAACCAGATAGAGCTTTAAAGAAAGCCATCCAAGCCCTGCAATGGATGGATGGGTGGATGCAGCTAAGGTGCAGTGAAGACCTCGACTTCCCGCCATCACAGAGAAGGGTGGTGGCAGAGAGAGCTCCTCATCCTCTGGGAGAGAGCTGCTGTTCTGGTTCTCCTCCTTGCACTTCTGGAAATAAGCATCTGAGTTGCTGGTGGCAGGTTTCACGTGGTCTGGGGCTGGCTGACAACCATATATTTCTGCATCCAACACTGAGTTATCCATGGCTTATGACCAGCGCTCAGAGAACATGTCCAGCGATGTCTGCCAGAGGTCAGCCTCATAATTTGTGCAGTTTTATTTCTCTGTCATTGACCTGGAACGGCATGGAGGATCCCCGCAATTAGTGTGGTAGATGCCGCTGCGGAGAGGGCATCTTGGGAAAGAGACGCAGAATTCAGGCACCCAAATGAACTAGACAAATGGTTCAAAGTGGGGGAAAAACATGAAGTTCTCCAGGAATGAGGTTTCCAGTTATCATCACATATGCATAGAGGATAAAGATTCAAAAGGTATAGCTCAGCAGGAAGAAATGCAACTATGAGAACACAGCTACTTTCAAAAGCCAAAAATATCATGTTTCCATTACCATCAGTTTTGGTCTCAATTCCTATAGTATTAAATCTAACTCAGATCTTTGCATGTTTAAAAAGCTGCACTAAAACAAGTCAGAAAAAGGAAAAAAGTGAGAGGGGATGGAAAATACATCTTACATAGAAAAGATAAAGAATTACAGGAAAAAAGCTTGAGAACTACTGTGACCATCCCAAAATTTTTAGAAAAAGTCCTGGTGCAAATATATATATATTTTTAAAATACATCTTTAAAGTACTGTTCTACAGTTACTCAAAGAGTATTAAAGATGCCATCGTTTTCTTCACTTTTTAAAATAATCAATAAGAGACAAAAAGCCAGGCAGAAGTTGGTTAATCTAGAAAGAAATGTCTGGTGTTGGGATGTAGATTAGTGCCATCAGTATGGAAAACAGCATAGAGGTTTCCCCAAAAATTAAAAATAGAATTGCTACGTGACTCAGCACTCCACTTCTGCGTATATACTTTAAAAAATGAAATCAGCCCCTCATAGAGCTATCTGCACACCAGGTTCATTGCAGCATTATTCACTATAATAGTCAAGATATGTGTGGGAGTCTCTTTTGTGCTGCTGTAACAATACCTGAGCCTGGGTAATTTATAAAGAACAGATTTATTTTCTCACAGTTCTAGAGGCTGGGAAGTCCAAGATCAAGGCACAAGCATCTGACAATGGCCTTCTTGGTGCATTATCATGTGGTGGGAAGCAGAAGGGCAAACAGACAAGAAGGGGCAAAACTAGCCCTTTTATAAGGATATTAATCACCTCTCAAAGGTCCCACCTCTTAATACTATACAATGGCCATTAAATTTCAACATGAGTTTTGGAGGGAACAAGTATCCAGACAAGAGCAGTGCTGGAATAACCAAAGAGTCTCTTGACAGATGAAGGAATAAATAAATTGTGGTTTATACTAAAGGGGATATCACACAATCTTTCAAAAGGAGACCCTGCCATTTGCAACAACATGGATGAAACTGAGGCCATTATGCTCACTGAAATAAGCCAGACACAGAAACAAAAATATTGTGTCATTTTATATTTATGCTTAATTTAAAAAATCGCATACAGTACATGGAAACAGAGAATAAAAAACGGTTATCAGAGGCACAGTGAAGTAGAGTGGTGTAGGGCAAAATGTACAAAGCTGCAGTTATGTAGGACGAATAAGTCTAAGAGATCTAATGTACAATATGAAGCCTATAGTTAATAATATAGTATTTTATACTGGTCATTTGCCAAGAGAGTAGGGTTTAAATACTCTTAGACAAAAAAGAGAGAGAGAGGTAACTACATGGGATGATGGGTATGCTAATTTGCTTGACTACAGTAATAACTTCACTATGTAAATGTATATCAAAATAAATATATCAGTCTGGGCATGATGGAATACACTTGTGATTCCAGCACTTTGGTGGAACGAGTTAGGCAGATTGCTTTACCCCAGGAGTCTGAGGCCAGCCTGGGCAACATGGCAAAACCCCATCTCCACAAAAGAATACAAAATTTAGCTGGGCATGGTGGCATGCGCCTGTTGTCCCAGCTACCCAGATTGCTGAGGTGAGAGGATCACTTGAGCCCAGGAGGCCAAGGCTGCAGTGTGCTGAGAGCACGCCACTGCACTCTAGCCTGGGCAACAAAGTGAGACCTTGTCAAAAAGAAGGAAAGGAAATGACAGGAAAAAGGACAGAACAGGAGAAAGGAAATGGTAAGAGGAAGGACAGGAGAGGAGAAAGGAAGGGAAGGGAAGAGGAGGGGAGGGGAGGGAAAGGGAAAGGGAAGGGGGAAAAGGAAGGGAAGGGAAAAAAAGAAAGAAAGAAGGAAAGAAAGAAAGAAAGAAAGAAAAGAAAAAGAAAGAAAGAAAGAAAAGAAGGAAAGAAAAAAGAAAGAAGGAAGGAAGGAAAGAAAGAAAGGAAAGAAAGAAGGGAGGAAGGAAGAAGAGAAGGAAAAGAAAAAAGGTATATCAAAATATGTTGTAAACTTTAAATATAAACAATTTTTAAGGTACTTAATTTATTGACCAAAAAAAAGTCTGATGGCCTTAATTTTTAACAAAACCTAAAAAGGACTATTAAGAGATGTTATAGAGTTTCTTTCCCTAGAAGCTGTTAAAAATGAAAGTACTGCTGTAAATTCACAGCTGAAGAACAATTTGATTATGTCTCCAAAGACTTAAAAATATTCATACCTAGCCAGGTGCGGTGGCTCATGCCTGTAATTTCAGCATTTTGGGAGCCCAAGGCGGGTGGATCACAAGGTCAAGAGACCGAGACTATCCTGGCCAACGTGGTGAAACCCCATCTCTACCAAAAATACAAAAATTAGCTGGGTGTGGCAGCACGCACCTGTAGTCCCAGCTACTCAGGAAGCTGAGGCAGGAGAATCACTTGAACCCAGGAGGTGGAGGTTGCAGTGAACTGAGATCACGCCACTGCACTCCAGCCTGGCAACAGAGCAAGACTCCATCTCAAAAAAAAAAAAAAAAAAAATCATACGCTTTAGCCCAAAATTCCACTCATGGGATTTAACAAAGAAGCTCTAATTCCAGCTTCTTTGTTTAATGGTTCTGTGGCATTGTATCTCTCTAAGCCTAATGGAGTTCTTGATCCATTAAATGGGTTAGTAATATCAAATCACAAGTTATATTAAGAAATAATCAAAATCATGTATGCTATATGTTTAGCATAGTAACTAAAAAATGACTGCTTACCAAATATTAGTTGTTTATATGCTTATAAGTGTTCATCTAATTACATAAAACTGGAAAATAATATTAATACAACTACAAGTAATTAGTTGAATATATATTAGTATATCCAAACTATAATAACTACTCAACTACTAAAATAATGTCAGAAAATATTTACAAAATAGGAAAAATTCACAATCTATTTTTCTGTACAATATGATACTATCCCTGTATGTGTAAACTTATAGTTTAATCTTAAAATACAACAAAATTTTCTTAAAAGTTCAGTGGTAGATTAAAAAGTGAATTTTTTACTTTTATATTTTTCTATATTTGCTTAATTTTGTACAATTAATGTATTACTTTCATAGTCAAAATTATAAATTAAATGTTGTATTTAGAATTTAAACTTAGAAAATTATCTGGCTTGCATGATATTATTAAATTAGCAGAATTCTGTTTTAAAATTTCCTAAATATTGTTCCAAACAGTATCTGGGAAGAGGTTCAAGTTAGCTTCAGAAAATGATTCCTGGAAGAGCTGGCCTCAGAAGCAGTTTATAAAGGTTGCAAATGAGCTCTATCAGCTGATAGAAAACTAATAAATATAGTGTCCACATGTGTGTTACCAGCAGCACTGCCCAGAGATGTCACCCTTGGGGTGGGCGTGGTTATAGACCCCTGTGAGTTCCTCATGGAAAGCTCTGGACCCTCTTTACAGAAAATACACATTCCCATTTACACATAGAATGTGGGGTTCTGTTTCGGAGGCTGCAAGGGCCCCCTGCCATTAAGCCCGCCACCAGTTTCTCTTAGGAGACATGCTGATGAGAAAGAGCTGCTTCCCTCTGACTTAAGAGGGAAGTGGAAAGTCCCTCCCTTCTTATTTCAGAGAGGTCAGGAGCTTGGTGTAAAGGAGCTAAATGAGCAGCCTCTTCTCTTCCTTTGTCTTTGCATGACGAGGAGAACTAACAGAGTCATAGAACAGAGAGCTGAACCTCTTAGATGACCTGTTACATTAAAGACACTGATTAAGATCAGCTTGAATAATCTAAGCCCAGTGAATAAATCTCCTATCCCTGATTTGGGGAACAGGAGTCACTGGTAATTGCAGGTTCCATGTCTATAAACTAAGACCAATTGAATTTTTGCTCTGAGGTCAAATATTAGAGCAGTTTTAGACTCCGTGGTTTTAAATGATTACTGGTTTTTAGTGAGATCAACATAGAAGCTAGTAGAATTACGAGTTTATTTCTTTTAAAAACTTTGGATTTTTAAAATATACTGTAAAACTTTCAATACATATAGTTTTAAATACGTGGTTTTCATGCAAGTATGGAAAGTTCACGGCCCGGATGTAGGTCTTGAGGATATGTGATCCTCGTGGAGTAGGAACGCCCCAGGGGACTTTGAGGGCTGCTGCCTCTGGTGGCAAAGTGCCAGCACTGCAAGGAAAGAGCGCCCATTGCAGGCATGCAGGGACCACAGCTTCAAGTTCCGAAGCGACACGTTCAAAGTGACACGTTCAAAGTTAAGTGATGGCAGATGTGCCACATCGCTTTAGACATTCATCTTTATGAAACTTTACACGAGCCTTCCACGTGTCCGCCATGTGTTCCTGACTGTGTCTCTTCATCTTGGAGAGGTTCGTTGGCTGGCACATTTGTGCCTGCAGCCTGATGAGCAGTCAGTCCAGCGGAGCCCTGTCTAGATCATTCCATAGAAGAGACTGAAGGGAGATACTTCCAAGGAATGTGGTGGAAAATTGCCACACAACCAAGTTGCCAAAGAAATACCAAAACACAAGACGAAGACCAAAGAGGCAAGAAGTGGAGTCAATGAACCTCTGCTCTGGCTCCACGTTCTCTCTGATTTTCTACCCACTGCCCACTTGACCTCACACCCCTGCAGTTCCAGACACAGCTCCCAGTTTGCCTACCTTGAGGGCATCTTGACCTGAATTCATGACTTCACTCCACACATTGCCCACCCAAGATGCAGCATGAATGAAGTCTCTGGCCTTAGGACCTCTGGGTCAAGGGAGTTGACTAAGGAGCAGTGGATGGTACATTCTGAGTCTGATCTATGAAGTGGTGTGGCTGAGGTCTGTGATCAGGACCATTGCCCCAGACAACAGGAGACCTGGGAGAGTTCAGTGGGAGGGCAGAAACGTGCAAGGACAGGCAAGCTAAGGCAAAGATACCCACATCAAGGAAACAGAGGAAGTCCAGCAGCTGTGCTCAGGATCAGAACTCAGTGGGCAGAGGGCTGGTACCCAGCCTGTTGGGGAGGGTTCTTTGTAATGAAATACTTCTTTCCATAGGGTATACAGTAAGGGCAGTGATGACAGCCTCAGCATATTGCCTTCACAGCACACGTGGCAGATGGCATGGATGCTGTAAATCAATCCAGGACTCAAAGTGAAAATGGCTGTACAGGCAGCCTTGCCTGCCAAACAAGGAGGAATAGAATATCAGATGAGGTTGATCTGGAGTTGGCATTGAATGTGAAGAGTCCTCAGGACAACCTATAACAAAGGCTGAGACAGGAATGGAAACAAGGCTCTGAGGACTCCTAACCCCACCCTTTAACAATAATAATAGCTCCTGTTTATTCAGGGTTTACTCTATGAGCTTTGCATGGGTAATCTCATAATCCCCACAAGAAGAGAGATCCATTGTGATTTCTATTTTAAAAATGAAGAAACCAAGCCTCAGTGAGTAATCTGCAGTAACTTTTCTAGCAAGAGGAGGAATTGGGATGTGAACCCAGGCAGCCTGATTCTGGGCTGCATGCTTTGATTAACCACACTGCCCCCTTCGTGAGTCCTCCCTATCACTTCCTCTCTGTGTTCATCTCTTTTAAAGTGTGCTGTTTTCCTCGAAGAAGCAATGTCCAGGGTATGGTGAAACCTGGTGCCTGCTTCTCCACACTTCCTGAACGCTGACACAGGGCATCCCACCTCCGGGGAGCTGATCCTCTCTTATTCAGGCTGACATCAGAGGGCTGAAGAAGAGGTAAGCCACGTATAAGAGGCATCCAAGGAAGGGCAGAATTAGAGTCAAGTTCTTTTTTTTTTTTTTTTTTAAAAAGGAAGAGCAGATTGAAGGGTGCATAATGGGAATACAGTGATTCTGCATCCATGCAAACTGAATGACCTTAAACTTACCTACAGCCCAGGGTCAATTTTCTAATGGGTCAATATCAGCTATTCTGATGGCTTGCTCTATCGCCCAATGGTACAAAATCAGAGTTTCTGGTGGTTTTCTCTCATGAAAAGGCCTCTGGGCTACTTGCTTCAGACAACCCTTACAGTACTGAATCAGCACAGTGTTGTATTACAGAACCGAATGATCAGTCCCTCCCTCTGGGGTTCTGTTATGGGGATCAATACAACACAAGATCAAAGCCACACCCTGATCAGCCCCAGCAGCTCATGGTCTCTGACACCTCCTCTAGCCAGGTATATCTGGCTTTTGCCTCCCTCTGAAGATGCCCATTCTAACCGGACCACTCTGCAGAAGGTTTGATAGAGGAGATTGTCAAAGTACCTGGAAACTTCTCAAATGAACCAAAACAAAAATCACAGAACCCTCTCCTAATCCACCCAAAAGGGAGTAAATGAGGCAAAGCATCCCAGGCAGACAGAGAAAACAGTGCCATAAAAGAGCAAAGAAAAGGAAATTTCCCATGGGTGTTAATCTGCAGTAACAGGGCCTAAACATTTGTCATGGTTGTTGCAGAAACATACAGAAAAAGAGGCTGTGAGGAAGGGATTGGTGGGTGATTTTTCACGGTGTCTCTTTTGAGTTCCTCCATCCATCAGGAGGCAGAATCCAGGATGCCTGCCTTGGCTGGGTGCTCATTCCTGCCTCTTAGCAGCAGGTGAATCCTTTAGTACCCAAAGAAACAGACCAACCTCAGTGTTCACTCATGGACCAAACACCACATCAAACTAAGTAGGAACAACCCCACAGCTCAGGATCTGCAAGGTTGAATACACAAGTCACTTCAGACAACTTCAGCTGCCCCAAATGCCCCTCTGCTTCGGAGCATTCACCCAGCAGTGTAGCCCTCTTCAGCAAGGCAGGAATTGCCCACATCTGCCACCTTCCAGACAAGTCTGAGGCAGCTGATGAAGCCCCTTGCTGAGACCCATTGATGTGGTTCGGGTGTCTGTCCTCTCCAAATCTCATGTTGAAATGTGACCTCCAATGTTGGAGGTAAGTCCTGGTGGGAGGAGTCTGGATCATAGGTTACAGATCTTTACTAATGGCTCAGTGCTGTCCTCACAATAGTGAGGGAGTTTTTGTGAGATCTGGTTGTTAAAAGTGTGTGGCATCTCCCCACTCTCTCTCTCTTGCTCCAGCTCTCGCCATGCGATGTGCCCACTCTCTCTTCACCTTCTGCCATGATTGTAAGCTTCCTGAGGTCCTTACCAGAAGCAATGCTGAAGCCTACAGAACTGTGAGACAATTAAACCTCTTTTCTCTATAAATTTCCCAGTCTCATGGATTTCTTTACAGCAACACAAGAACAGCCTAATACACCTGATCTCTCTCATCTTCCCAGAGCTCCTGCACTTGCAGTAGTTACTTTGCTGACAACGAGCCAAAGACCCACTAGGAAATGTAGCTTCCCACCTAACATGTCTAGAAGAAGAGAACACTCTTTAAAAAAAAAAAACTTATGATCATGAAACTACTTTCATGTTCTAAACGGGTCCCCATTGACTGGCAAACACCATGAAATTTGTGTTCTTTTAAAAATGAAACTCTCAGCTACATACTATGTGATTTCAATTATACAATATTTTGGAAAAGGCAAAACTATGGACAAAGGAAAAAGATCAGTGTTCGCCAGGAGCTGAAGGCAGGGAGGAATGAATCGGTGGAGCACAGGGGAACTTTAGGGAAATGACACTATTCTGCATGACACTACAACGGTGGATGCATGTCATTATACATTTGTCCAAACCCACGGGATATACAACACCAAGAGTGAAGCCTAAGGCATACGATTGGCTTTGGGTAATAATGACATCAGTGTGGGCACATTGATTGTTACAAATGGATCACTCTGGTGTGGGATGGAGATGGAGGGGAGAGGGTGCAGGGATGGAGACAGACGGGATATGGGAATCTCTGAACCTTTCATTGCATTTTGCTTGCTGTGAATTTAAGTGTTCTAAAAAACAAAGTCTTTTAACAAGAAAAAAACAGAATGTATCCTGGAATATTCCAGTGTAGGATAAACCTTCTCTATGAGAAAGTTCAACAGTGAACCATGGTAAGAACTGGACATCCAGCTGTGCCATGTGTGTACTCTTGTTGAGCAAATAGCTCATGCCTTCATTTCTGTATTTACTAAATAACGTTATCACCTCACCAGCTCATTGCTGTTTCTACTTACAGGCAAAAATAAATAAATAAATAAGATTGTTATAGCTTTGTACAAAGTAAATTGTGTTGAAAATATCAGAAGTAAGTAGTATATAGAAAGATATTGTTCCCCTGACACATGCAGCCAGACTTAGCTTGTCCTAATGCCAGAACCACGGACACTATCAAAGAAAATGACTGACTATGACCCAAAATTGCCTCTGGACCCCATACGAACCTTATAAAAGAGCACAGACTCATGGCTGCCATTCTAAAAAGTTACGATTTCACACAATGATTTGCCTAAGGAAACCCCACGGATGGGATAAAGGAAATATAATTAGGTAAGCTAATGCATCCTGCCATATAGATACCAGGTAAACCCCACAGGTACAGATGTGGGGACATGATGGTCACCACACGAGTCCCTCTTGGCACCTGCCACAGGATGCATTTAGCTGCTTGTGTTCTGATTAATCTCATTTCTTTATTAGGCCTTGAATTATCCACCTAGCCCTTCTCCTTTGCTCTTCTTGGTCAAGCAGATCTGCTCTAAGCTACTTTTGACCTGCTCTTACCCTTCAGTGTAAGAATTCCCACTCTTTCATGGAATAGGAAGAGTCAGACCCTCTCACCCACCAGAATTCTCCCTCACTTCACTCAGAACTTCCTCATGGGCACCCTGTGTGAATGAATTGGTTCCTCAATGTTTTCTTTTAGTAGTTTCATAGTTTGAGGTCTTAGATTTAAGTCTTCAATCCAACTTGATTTGACTTTTGTATACGGGGAGAGAAAGGCGTCTAGTGTCATTCTTTCTTCAGCATAGGGATACCCGTTTTCCTAGCACCATGCACTGAAGGGACTCTCCTTTCCCCGGTGTATGTTCTTGGCACCTTTGTTGAAAATGAGCTCACTGTAGGTGTATGGATTTATTTCGGGGTTCTATATTCTATTCCATTGGTCTACTGTTTTTATGCCAGTACCATGCTATTTAGTTACATAGCTCTGTATTATAGACGTATGGTAATATGATTTCTCCAGTTTTGTTCAGGAAAGTTTTGACTATTCTAAGCCTTTTGTGGTTCCATATAAATTTTTGGATTATTTTTTCTATTTCTTTGAAGAATGCCATTCATATTTCTATTTTTATACGGATTTCACTGAATCTGTAGATTGTTTGGGATAGTATGAACATTTTAACAACATGGATTCTTCCAATCCATGAACGTGAGATAAGTTCATTTCTGTGTATGTCTTCTTCAATTTCTTGCACAAATGTTTACAATTTTCATTGGAGAGATCTTTCATTTCCTTAGTTAAGTTTATTCCTAGGTATTTTATTTTATTACTAGCTATTATAAATGTGTCTTCTTGACTTCTTTTTTAGATTGTTTGCTGTTGGCATATAGAAATGCTACTGATTTTTGTGTGTTGATTTTGTATCCTGCAACTTTACCAAATTTGTTTATCAGCTCTAATAGTTTTTTGGTGGAATCTTCAGGTTGCATCAATATTAATTAAGGATATTGATCTGTAGGTTTCTTTTCTTTTCTTTTTTCTTTTTTTTTTTTTTAATGTGTCTGTTTGGTTGTAGGTTTTTTTCTTTTCTTTCCTGTTCTTTTTTTTCTTTTTCTTTTTTTAATGTGTCTTTGTTTGGTTTTGGTATCAGCGTAGTGCTGGCCTCATAGATTGAGTTTGGAATTACTCCCTCTTCCTCTATTTTCCAGAATAGTTTGAGTAGGATTGGTATTAGTTCTTTTATAAATGTTTCAAAGAGTTCAGCAGTGAAGCCATCAGGTCACAAGCTTTTCTTTGCTGTAAGAGTTTTTATTACAGCTTCAATCTCATTACTTGTTATTGGTCTTTTCAAGTTTTGGTTTCTTCACGGTTCAATCTTGGTAGGTTGCACGTGTCTAGGAACTTATCCATTTTTTCTAGGTTTTCCAATTTTTTTTGCATATAGGTGTTCATAGTAGTCTCTACTAATCCTTTGAATTTCTGTAGTGTCAGTTGTAATGTCTCCTTTTTCATCATTGATTTGGAGTCTTCTCTTTTTTTCTTAGTTAATCTGGCTAAAATGTATTTGTTGGTTTTGTTTCTTTTCAAAAAACCAACTTTCTATTGCATTAATGTTTTGTATAGTTTTTGCTTCAAATTCATGTATTTCTGCTCTGATTGTTATTCTTTTCTTCTGCTAATTTTGGGTTTGGTTTGCTCTTGCTTTTCTAGTTCTTTAAAATGCATCATTAGGTTATTTATTTGAAGTTTTCTACTTTTTCATATAGGCACTTACTGCTATAAACTTTCCTCTTAATATTGTTTTCACTGTATCCCATAGGTTTTGGTATGCTGTGTTTCCATTTTCATTTGTTTTATTAAATTTTTAAATTTCTTTGTTAATTTCTTCATTGACTCACTGGTCATTGAGGAGCATATTCCAGGTATTTGTATAGTTTCCAAAATTCCTCTTGTTATTTATTTCTAGTTTTATTCCATTGAGATCAGAGAAGATACGTGATATTATTTCACTTTTTTTGAATTTTTTAAAACTTGTTTTTTGGCCTAATATATTGCCTATCCTTGATAATGAGCCAAGTGCTGTGGAAAAGAACGTATATTCTGCAGCCATGAGATGAAATGTTCTATGAATATCTATTAGGTCCATTTGGTCTATAGTGCAGTAACATTAAGTCCAGTATTTTTATTGATTTTCTGTGTGGAAGATCTGTCCGATGTCAAAAATGGGGTGCTGAAGTCTTTAGCTATTATTCTGTTGGAGTCTACTTCTTTCTTTAGCTTTAATAATATTTGCTTTATATATCTGGATGCTCCAGTGTTGGGTGAATATATATTTACAATTATTATATTCTCTTGCTGAATTGGCCCTTTTATCATTATACAATGACCTTGTCTCTTTTTATAGTTCTTGTCTTCAAACTGACCTTTGTCTGATATAAGTATAATTACTCTTGTTCTTTTTTCATTTTTGTTTGCATGGAAATTTTTTTCCACACATTTATTTTCAGTCTATGTGTGTCATTATAAGTGAAGTGTGTTTCTTGTATACAACAGATCATTAGGTCTTGTTTTTTATCCATTCAGCCACATAGATCTTTTGATTGGAGAATTTAGTCCATTTACTATCAATATTGTTTTTGATAAGTAAGGACTTACTCCTACCATTTTGTTAATTGCTTCCTGGTTGTTTGTGGTCTTCTCTTCTTTTCTTCTTTCCTTCCTTTTTCCTTTTAGTGAAGGTGATTTTCTACCAGTTTAGGCAGTAAAAGAGAATTCAAGTCTATAGAGTCTAGCCCCAGGGAGAAATAATTTCTAGTATGCTTTTATGGAATATACCATAAACTGACTCAATGCAATGTTAAGCAAACGCCCATGTCAAAACTCCCCTGCCTTTTATGAGAGGCCACATTTCTTCTGATACTGGTGAAATAGGCAGTCCCTAGAAACTCCTGTAGGTGGCCCCAGGCTGCCTTGCATCCCTGCCCATTTTGGGATGATGAAAGGATGACACTGAACAAAATCTCTCTAATCTGCAGGTCCCACACAGGAACAGCTTCTTTCTCTGGAGTCTTCACCAGGGACTTGCCCCCTGCCCATTCCAGCATCCCTCATCACCACAGGTTTCCTGAAAGGGAATAAATAAATGAATAGTTCATACCTGAATTATCAAATGATCACAAAGAGCAGGCAGAAATCTTTTGCCGAGACTGAGAGAAAAAAACTGACAATGAATCCCTGATCTTCCTTAGATATTCTTATACCTATACATTCTCGAACATCCAGGCTCATGCCCTTTAGAAAACAGGACTAAGCTACCTGGAATCACTGGCCAATTATTTTTGTCCAAAACACATTATGGCCCATTTATGTGCAACAACAAAGTTCCTAGATTCTTCTTTAAAAAAAAAAAAATTTAAACTCCACTCTGAACAGTTTTTGCATTTGTCAAGTCATTTGGACCACCAACTGATACATACAAACTATTTTGAGAATATTGTGTAGTTGTCAGGGTGCTTGAAACCATACCCCAACCCCTGACCTCCTTCCCAAGTACTACTGAAATAAGAACTTTCTGACCAATTAGACAAACTTTACTCCTAGACAGTGTCTGCCTGAGTCCTTACTTCCTTCAAACAAGTCTCTGCATCTTCCTTGACCTCTCATCACTTTGGTGCTTCTATTTGCTTTCCTCTACAAGTCACCAACTATTCAATCCAAGAGCTACCTACTTTTCCCCATCTCCTTCCTCTGAGTATCTCTGGAATGTCTATATAAGATGTGGCTGTATGAAGCAGACTGTGTCAAATAAATGGGAATATCTTACTTGTATTGGGCATTTACTATCTGCACATGGCATATTTTATGGATGTTTTCACATTTTTTTTAGAGATAAAGTCTTGGTCTTTCACCCAGGCATAATCACAGCTCACTTTAACCTCAAATTCCTAGGCTCAAGTGATCTTCCCATGTCAGCCTCCTAAGTAGCTGGGACTACAGGTGCATGCCACCATTCCCAGCTAATTTTGTTAAATTTTTTGTAGAGCTGGGAGTCTTGCTACTTTGCCCAGGCTGGTCTTGAACTCCTGGCTTCAAGGGATCCCTCTGCCTCAGCTTCCCACAGTGCTGGGATTATAGGTGTGAGCCACCATATCCAGCCATATTTTCTCATTTAATTCTGCCAGTCGATCAGAGTGGTTTGTATCAATATTCCCATTTTAAAGACGAGAAAACAGGCTTTGAGTAGATAGGAAACTTGAGGATCATAACATATACTAGAATTGGCACTTAAATCCAAGCTTATTTTATTTCAAAGCTCGTGTTTGTACTACAGTCTAAGTAGCACACTTCCCACAACAACATTACAGATTATCAATATTTGATAGTTATCTAAAAATGTAATACAATTTATCTTACTCTGGATCCTTGGAATTAGGACAGTGAGGGAAGACTTTTCTCTAATTTGGAAAAGATAACGAAGTTTTATTTTGTTGTTGTTGTTGTTTGGTTTATTTCATTCTAAAGTTCCTTAAGAAAGTAGCACACCAATTTTTAGGACCAGGCCAAGAAATAAACATTTAAATCCTAATTTTATTTATTTATTTTTTTTAGAAATTAAGAGTTTCATTAAAGCCAAAAATGAAGCTTAAGACACAGAGTCCAAAGTTTAGCCATCCTGAATTTTAGGTAGAAACAATACAACCAAAAAGAATTTAATTAAGAATATAGATAATTTGAGAAAACATTTTATATGTGCTATAAAGTAAAGTTTTGCAACAGTAAGTCCCCATTTCCTATTTATGATGGGTCAGCATTGCCCTAACCATCAGTTTAAACTCATACTTCACTTTCTGGAGCAGCCCGTTCTCTCTAACTCCAACACTTAAGAGAAAGAAAAGAAATGCTTGCTTTCTAATATCTGTCTTCTGTGTTGGAAAGAAACGAAAGGGGGAGGGTTAACCTAGGTGAACATTTCTAAGATTCCTATTATGTAGGAAATAGGCCAAAACTGTCAAGAAACTGATTTATATTAAACTGGGAGTTCTGCAGGCAGGAATGACTGCAGATATTCTCAGCAGTTAAAGTCACTGGTTTATCTTTTTTTCAATAAATTTTTAATCTTCAGCTTTCAGCACTGTTGCCAAATTCCATGAGAAGATACTCAAAGATATGTCACTGGGAGCAAAGGGCCTCATTGTTTGAAAGTAATCTCCCCAGTCTTCTGACCCATAACCCCCAAGGCCTTCAACAGACACATGAAACACATCAGTCCATTTCTGCATGTGGCATGGAATGCATACTGTCATCACACTATTGTGTCTGCTGCAAACATTTGTGTTCTGGAAAAGTAGCAAATTGCAGCCTCCTCGGGAGGCACAGGAGACCCACCGTCTGTTGTCTCTTCCCGTGAGTGTTATTATCACTTCTGTTTCCTTCTACTTCAAGAAATAATAAGACTGGAGAAAGCCCGCAAGTGAACAGATCTCTACCGTACCAGGGATGCAACTGGAAAATGCATCTCCAAGCTGCTACAGTTCGTATCATGAAAGCAGGAGAAGTGCTTTGGCACAGTTGCCCTTATTCAGGAGGTGATTAGCCAGTGGAGAGTAATTACGTTTAATCCCAGTATCAGCATGAGTAAGAAGCGTATTGAAGTTCTGATAGACAGTGCATTGAACACAGCCAAGCGTTGGTGGATGAATACAGCTATGTTGCGGGATGTCACTCCCCTCCAGTGAGTGAGATCACTGCCATCACCATTTGGTGTGTTCCTGTGGGAAAAAGCAGCTCTGAGCCTCCATAATTTGATCATTTGGCAGCCCCTGTTTTCTGCTGTTTACATCACCAGTGCCACATCATGAGCCTCAAAGAAAATGCCTAGAGATGTTTCGAGTTCATATCATTACGACATTTCTTAAAGCTTTATTAAAAGAATGAATGACACGTTGCTGAAGTGTGGAAATTTGGTTGGATTCCACGCTTTTTCACCCCTTCATGTTTGCAGTTGATGTGTGTGTGTGTGTGTGTGTGTGTGTTTTCGTGTATCTTGAAGGGCATAAAACACTTAAATATTGCTAATATGATAGATAACCTAATAATTGTGTCTACATTTAAATGACAAGCATGATATCACCACTTGTCAAATAAAAACAAAGAAAAAAAATACCTGTGGAGTTTTTACATTATTATTTTGTATTTGTAGAAATCTACCTGATAAGTAGTTCAAAAAATCTCTCATTAAACATCGTTAAAAGTAGAATGGGGGCCAGGCACGGTGGCTCAGGACTGTAATTCCAGCACTTTGCGGGGCCAAGGCTGGTGAATCACTAGGTCAAGAGATCAAGACCATCCTGGCCAACATGGTGAAACCTCACCTCTACTAAAAATACAAAATTAGCCAGGCATGGTGGTGCACCCCTGTAATCCCAGCTACTTGGGAGGCTGAGGCAGGAGAATCGCTTGAACCAGGGAGGTGGAGGTTGCAGTGAGCCAAGATGGCGCCGCTGCATTCCAGCCTGGGCGACAGAGCAAGACTCCATCTCAAAAAAAAAAAAAAAAAGGTAGAATGGTTAGTGAAGAATGATTCATTTCACATCTGTTTGGCAGGTAAAAAAATATTCACAGATGTTATAAGAATTTTCCTTCTAACTATTGCACCTGTAGTTGGTCTGATGGGACTGATGTCCTGCACCACGTAGTCACCAAATAGCTGATGACTGAAGTGAAGGGAACTCGAGGGCAGGCATCCAGGCCATGTGTGCACTAAGCCTCCTCCATCTTCGGAGGCCACACTTTCTAGAAGATACTGGACAAGGAAAGATGGGAGAATAGATGGAGAAAGTTATGGAGAGGGATCAAGATTAAAAACAGAACTGAAATACTTCAGCTATCTTTGAAAATCACCAGAAATCTAAGAGCATAAAACATTTTCAAGCTTGCAACTGAAATGGAAAAAAAAAAAGGATAGTGATGAGTGAAAGCATGCCAACTCTTACCTAAGCTTATACTGGGTGTCCTCCTGAAAGAACACTGCAAGTCCCTGTGCTGAGAAGAGTCCCATCTGGACACTTTGGAGATGTTCCTCCTGATCTCATGCTCTTTCAATGAGCTCATTCTGGATGATTTCATGGATGTGCAAATCATGTTTGATGTGCGCTTTTAATTTCTGTCCTTGTTTTATGACTTGTCTTTGCATAATCTCCAGAGTGGCTTCATGCCAGACTTCCCTGAAAAACTACTTCCAGGGCATTCTGATTTTGCCATTCTGATTGTTCATCAATAGACCCAGCAGAAGTCACTTCTTTTGAGGACTTTTGCCATGTAATATGCCTCTTACTATGTAATATGTCCTCCTGGGCACACAGCCAGCCTCCCTTGCTGTTGGGTACACCTGTATGCCTGAGTTCTAGCCAAAAGAATGTTGGCAGAACTACACCTGCCATTTTTAGGATGGCCCATTAAACCCTCCTGTAATGCAGGGATGAATTTTACTTTGGGCGTGTTGAGTTTGATGTGCCAATGATATACCCAGCTGTGTGGGTTTGGAGCTTATGAAAGAAGTCTGAACTTGAGATGGAATCAGTGATAGAGATTTGATTGCCTAGAGAGACTGGAAAATGAGAAAACAACCAAGGATGGATCCATGAAGACCACTAGCACTTCACAAGCAAGACTACACCAAGGAGCTAGAGATGTATTCTAAGAAGAAAGAGAAACAGGAAAGCAGGGTGACATTTTCATAAAAATTAAGGAAAGAGTTTCTAAGAGGCAGTAACCAATAGTGACAGCTGTCACTACAAGTTCTATAAGATGAGGAATGAAAAGCGTTCCTGCCAAGGCTACCAACACCATTTCTCAGCTCGTAGTCAGGGCCCAAGAGTGTGGGGGTGTAGAACACAGTTTTCAAGAGCCCAAGGACTAAACGAGATGGAGGAAGTGTAGACAGGAAGTACAGACTTTTAATGTTTTTGAGGGAAAAGAAGACCTTGCAAAGACAGAAGAAACCCAGCAACAGAGAAAGATGTTTCCACGGGAAAACAAAGTAAATTAGGATTAGATCTACATTACCATCCTACATTTCAGGACAAGCAAGCCCCTAAAATTAAGGCTTAGCCCAGAATTCAAGGGTGAGCCAGTGGTGCTAACCAGCAGCTTTTATTGAAGCATCAGTTTACAGCAGCACCAAGCACGTCCTTCAAGCAGTGTGCACAGAAGAGCCACTCAGAGGCAGTGCTCATTCATATTTATACCTACTTTTAATTATATGCAAATTAAGGGGTGGCTTATGCAGAAACTTCCAGGATAAGCGTGTAACTTCCAGCTCACCAGGTGGTTGCCATGGAAAGGGGTGGTAACTTTCAGGTGTTGCCATGGCAATGGTAAACTGACATGGCCCACTGGTGGATGTGTCTTATAGAATGCTGCTTTGGCTGGGACCTGTTTTAGCTAGTCCTCAATCAGGTCAGGTGTCCAAGCCCCACCTCCACAGCCATGTCTCACCTCCTACCATAATCCCATTTTGTAGGCAGGAAAAGGAGGAGAACACACATACAAAGCCAAATTCAAAAAGTAATATGCAAAACTGCTAGAGGTGATTATCTTTTGGTGGTAGGTTTATATGTGGATTTTATTTCTTTTTGTTGTAAATTATTTGTAAATTTCTGTACTTCCAAAACATCTATAGTGAACATTGTATTGCATTTGTAAGATTAGAGGGTTTTGTTTTTTATTTCTTAATGGGATTCATTGAAGCTTGCTTATAACCAAGAGAGGAAAGAGCTGGTGGCCAGGTGAAGGGAAAAGAGCAGCTTGTGGGCCAAGTCCTCAGGGAGATGAGAGCACAGGAAAGGTTAGTGGAGAATGTTCTCATCTAATACTTTAAAACTCCTGTTAAACTGGAGTTTTAAAGGATGCCTCCCGAGGAAGAAGAGGGAGGCATGGTGTGAGGGCGTCAGAGTTGGAGTGCTGAGAAACACAATAAAGCATGCCGTCAGCACTCCACACCCCTGCCCTAACCACCACCACCACCGCTGGAATCAGGGCTCTCCTTCCAGCACCTTGCCCTCTAGATTGTATCTTGCTTCCTCAGTCTGGACAGATCTCTCGGGGCTGTGTCCTTTGTTCAGTATCTGTCCTCCTTCTTCCTCCTATAAAATTAATTTTCTGGGCCAAGCATGGTGGTTCATGCCTATAATCCCAGCATTTTGAAAGGCCTATGCAGGAGGAAAACTTGAAGTTAAGAGTATCAGACCAACCTGGGGAAGAAAAATGGCAAGACCAGCCCAAGCAAAAAAAAAGAAGAAGAAGAAACAAAGAAAGAAAATATGAGCTGGGCATGGTGGCATGTGCCTGCCATCCCAGCTACTCGGGAGGCTAAGGCAGGAGAATCCCTTGAACCTGGGAGGCAGAGGTTGCAATGAGCCAAAATCGGGCCACTGCACTCCAGCCTGGGCAACAGAGTGAGACTCCATCTGAAAAATAAAGAAAGAAAGAAAAGAAAAGGAAAAAAGAAAAAAAGAAAAAAATGAGCTGGGTACGGTGGTGCACGCCTGAAATTCCAGCTACTTGTGAGGCTGATGCAGGAGGATTGCATAAACCCAAGAGTTTGAGGCTGAAGTGAGCTGTGATGGTGCCATTGCACACCAACCTGGGTGACAGAGCAAGACTTAGTTGCAAAACATAAAATAAATACTTATATTTAAAAATTAATTTTCTGAAAAAGAAAAAAAAAAGAATAATTTTCCTGTTTATCCCTACGTAACCGCACTCCATCATTACCTGGCCCTGTCATAGAAAACTCTCCATGAATTAACTCACCACATGTGGCTGACTGTGAGAAATAACTACTTTTTCCATCTGATGAAAAGCTGCATTTTAATAAAAGACTTCTAGAACCATGTGCTTTAATCAAGATGTGGACATTTCCAGCTCTGTGGTGCTTGGGTAAGAGAGTCATTTTATGCAATGAATAGCGAGGAATTGTTGCAGTTTTCTTTAAGCCCAGGAGCTATGGAAGGGTCCAGCTTGTCTCCATATGAGGCCGCCACACTAAGGTAGATTCTACATGCTCATCTGTTATAGACAAATTTAATCTAACAGAAAGATAAATAATGGCATAAGAAAAGAAGATGGTATTCATCAAAAACATCTTTCAAGGACCAGGGAAAAATACAAGTCTTTTAAGAAACGCAAAGACTAAGAGAGTTTATAGCAGCAGAGCCTCACTAAAGGAAATTCTTAAGGATGTACTTCAGGAAAAAGGGATATTATCCCAGATGGAAAGAATGAGATACAAAAAGAAATGAAAGCAAAGAAAAGGAGAAATATGTAGATAAAACCAGAAAAACACTGACATATAAAATGAAAAGAAGAATGAGATACTATGGATAATAATAACAATGTTCTTTGGGAGTCATAAGAAACAAAACAATTAAGATATACAATAACAAGAGCACAATCCTAGATGGGAGTAATGGAAACAAGCATGTTAAGGACTTCACATATCTTGCTGAGAGGGTTAGATGTTGATTCACTTTCTTCTATGATTAATTAACTGCACATGTTAAAGGCCATGGAAAGACTAGAAGTAGAGTGCATAGCTTTACACTATTACAGAAAAAATTAGGAAAACCAGCCAATCAGCCCAAAAGAAGATGAGAAAGAGGAGATAAAGGAATGTGGAAACGGTAAGACAAGTAAAAATCTCAAGGTAATCAATACTGTAGGGCTGTAAACTCCAACATATCAGCCATTTCCATAAACGTATACAGATTCAATTCTCCAATTAAAAGAATGATTAACAGACGTTTTTAAAGACACACACACAAAAACATATGAAAACAGAAACATTAAAAGGAAAAGGATAAATATATATGTGCAGGTTAATACTAGTCAAAAGAAAACCATGTAGTTATAGTACTCTAGGAAAAAATGGACTTTAAAGCAAAAAACATTGCTAAAGGTAAAAAGGATTACTATATTATGACAAAAGATTTAATTTGCCAGCAAGTTTAAATAATTGGAAACTATTATACACCTAATCACAAGGCCTCAAAATAGAAAAGCATATAAAAATAGATAAATCTACCACAGTAGTAACAGATTTTCATGTAATACTCTCAGAAATTGAGAGCCCAAGTATTCAAAAAGACCATTAAAGACAGAGACTATTTGAAAATAAAATAATTAGAAAGCTTGACCTAATGGGCAGATAGAACATTGCACCCAATAGTTACTCAGAATATACATTAAAAACTGTCCATATGTTGGGCCATACAGCAAGTTTCAATGCATTTTAAATAACTGGTATCATACCAGAACACATTTTATAACATTATTCATGTAAGTCAATAACAAAAATAACTAAAATCACCATATATTAAAAGACAATGGTATTTTTAGTTAAATCACCATTAAACATTTTTTTGAAATTAGGAAACACTTCCAAATGATGTATAAATTGGAAAATTTGAAGTAGAAATTGAAAATATTTTAACAGAATAATGATGAAAAGACTGTATCAAAACATTTCAAATGCAGATAAATAGAACTTAGATGGAAACTCATGGCCTTAAACAGTTAGATTAGTAAAGAATAAAGCCTGAAAATGCATTATGTAAGCATATATCTCCAGAAGTTAGAAAAAGAACTACAAAATACATTTCAATTCAGTAGAAAAGGGAAACTAATGAAGCACGGTATTTCCCTGACCCCTTCGCAGGCAGGAACTGGAGTACATGAGCAGTGCTGGACTCAGCCAGCCACTCAGCGCCAGCAGGGACAGACTCCTGCTATGCCCCACCCCTTGTGGGGGGGAGGGGGAACATGCAGGTGAGAGGATGAGAGAGCTGTGGCAAGTGCTTTTGGGCACCAGCAAGAGCAAACTCCACACTGGCCCCATAGCAGTGTCTGTGGGGATGCCCATGCCCCCTGAAGCCCCAGAAAAAAAGTGTTAACAGTGCTCTTTTAACTCTGCTGTCTGTGGATGGCTTGTCAAGAGCTTAGTGGACCCTCTGCCTTTTCGCATGAGGCAGTTGCCTTCTGCCTGTGAGGGCAAAGGGTCAGTGTGACAGCCTTTTGCACCTGCACTCATGGCATCTGAGTTCTTGTCCAGCATCCAAGAGGAATTAAGTCACATGAACAAGATGAAGATGGTAAATGCGGGGATTTTATTGCTGATGAAAGTGGCTCCCAGCAGGAAAGAGAGCTAAAAAGGGGACAGAGTGGGAAGGTAATCTTCCCCTAAAGTCAAGCTGTCCCCGGCCAGACTCCTCTCCAAAGCTACACCATCAAGTTGTCCCTCTGAAGTCAAGCCACTTCTCGCTGATGTCCAGCCATAGTCTCCAATGTCCTGCTACTTCTCTCTCTGCTTGCTGAGCCTGAGGTTTTTATGGACACAGGAAGGGGAGCGAGGCAGGCAATGGATGGTTTTGGAAAAGGCAACATTTGAGCAGAAAAACAGGAATGTAAGTTCTCACTCTGGGGCATGGTATCAGGCTTTTGGGCTTGTGGGTGGGGCCCTCACTGGGGACCTTCCCTCTTCTGCCCAGAATTTCCCTGCTTCCTGTTCCTATCAGTAAGATATGAAGAAAAAGTACCAAAACTAAAAAGAAACACAGTAGAAAGGGACAAGGACTAATAAAATGGTAACTTGTAAATATGATTGATAAAGAGAAAAAGAGAAATTACAAACACAATTAGGGACATAGCTTCCAATGTTGCCAATATTAAAAAAAAAGAGAGAGAATATTAGGAACAGCTTTGTACAAATAAAACTTGTAACACAGAAGATTGGTCAAATTCCTAGAGAAAATATAACTTACCATAATTGAGTTAAGAAGAAATGGAAAACCTTAATAATCAAATGACCATTAAAGAAATTGAATCAATAGCTCAATCAAGACACAGATAGTTATATTTTTGTACAAAGTAAACCAGAGTACAGAAAATGAGAAAATGCCTCCCAACCCATTGTTTGAGGTCAGTATAACACACATAGGTAAAAAGAAGAGGAAGAACAGAGCAAGTGTGAAGATAACAGCATATTGTGTGGTTAAGAATGAGGAGTCCGATTATTTGGAGTTTTTTGCTGTTGAGTTGTATGAGTTCCTTCTATATTTTGTATTTGACCTTCTGCAAATATTTTCTCCCACTCTATAGGCTGCCTGTTCAATTTTTGGGGTTTTTTTTACCTTTGCCGTGCAGAGCTTTCTAGTTTGATGCAACCTCATTTGTCTATTTTTGCTTTTGTTGCCTGTGCTTTTGGAGTCATGATCAAAAAATTATTGCTAAAACCAATGTCAAAAAATATTTTCCCTATGTTTTTTATTTTAGTTTTACAGTTTGGGGTCTTAGATTTACATGTTTAATTCATTTTGAGCTGATTTTTGTGTATTGTGTGAGATAAAGGTCCAAGTTTCATTCTTCTGCATATGGATATCCAGCTTTGCCAAGACCATTTATTGAAGAGACTGTCTTTTCCTTATTTTGTGTTCTTGTCACCCTTGTCAAAGCTCAGTTAACAGCAAATGCATGGTGAAGACACAGAGAAAAAGAAACCCTTGTGCACTATTGATGGGACTGTAAATTGATATGACCATAATGGAAAACAGCATGGAGATCCCTCAAGAAATAGAAAATAGGACTATGACATGATCAGCAATCCCTCAGAAGAACATACATCCAAAGGAAGTAAAGTCTGGATCTCCAAAAGATAGTTGCACTCCTGTTTTCACTGCAACATTATTCAAATAGCCAAGATGTGGAAACAATCTAAATGTCCATTATCTGATGAAGGGAAAATGAAAATGTTACACACACACACACACACACACACACACACACACACACACACAATGGAATATTATTCAGCCTTTAAAAAGAAGCTCCTGGCCAAACATGGTGGCTCACGCCTGTAATCCCAGCACTTAGGGAGGCCAAGGTGGGTGGATCACCTGAGGTCAGGAGTTCGAGACCAGCCTGACCAACATGATGAAACCTCATCTCTACTAAAAATACAAAAATTAGCTGGGCGTGGTGGCATGTGCCTATAATCCCAGCTACTCAGGAAGCTGAGGCAGGAGATTCACTTGAACCCAGGAGGCAGAGGTTGCAGTGAGCCGAGATTGCACCACTGCACTCCAGTCTGGGCAACAGAGCAAGACTCCATCACAAAAAAAAAAAAAAAAAAAAAAAAGGAGATCCTACCATTTGCAATGACATGGATAAACCTGGAGGACATTTATGTCAAGTGAAATAAGCCAGACACAGAAAGACAAATACTGCATCATCTCACTTACACATAGAATCTAAAATAGTCAAAATCAGAGTAGCAGAGAGTAGAATAGTGGTTTCCCAAGGCTAGGAATTGGGAGAGATATTGGTCAAAGAGTACAAAGGTTCAGTATGCAGCATGAATGAGTTCTGGAGGTCCAATGCACAGACTGGTGACTACAGTTAACAATACTGTATTATATACTTGAAATTTGCTACGAGGGTAGATCTTAAGTGCTTTCATTTTGGAAGAGAAAACAGAAAGAAGTCAGGCACACTGACACCTATAATTCTAGCACTTTGGGAGGCCAAGGTGGGAGGATCAATCAATGCAACTCTCCACATTAAGAATTTAAAGGGAAAAAAATTATACATTTATCTTAATGATACAAAAAGCTTCTGACAATAATCAACATCCTTTTATGATTTAAAAAAGCTTCTAGCAATAATCAACATCCTTTCATGATTTAACAAAGCTCTCAGAAAACTTGGAACAGAGAACTTCCTTCTTCTGATAAAGAGAACCTAAAAGTAAATCAACAGTAACCTAATTTTTGATGATGAAACACTGGAATTTCTTTAAGATCAAAAATGAAGTCTTAGGCTGGGCGTGGTGATTCACACCTGTAGTCCCAGCACTTTGGGAGGCCAAGGCAGGCAGATAACCTGAGATCAGGAGATTCACACCAACCTGGCTAACATGGCGAAACTGTCTCCACTAAAAATACAAAAATTAGCCTGGCATGATGGTGGGCTCCTCATGAGGAGCTACTCATGAGGCTGAGGCAGAAGAATTGCTTGAACCCAGGAGGTGAAGGTTTCAGTGAACCGAGATCTACTGGGAAAAACAGTCCCGAAAAACTGACCACCGATTCACCCATGTTGCAGTTAACACCTGGGCCTGGGCCAAGCTTCCTTGCCCCTGGTGGGTAAGCAGGTGTGGAACCAGACTCCAGGACAGTGGGAGAAAACTGGGAGGTATAAACCCAGGTGTAGGCCCAGTGCAGTGGCTCATGCCTCTAATCCCAACACTTTGAGAGGCCAAGATGGGTGGATCAACTGAGGTCAGGAGTTCGAGACCAGCCTGGCCAACATGGTGAAACCCCAGTTCTCCTAAAAGTACCAAAAATTAGCTGGGCATAGTGGCAGGTGCCTGCAATCCCAGCTACTCAGGAGGCTAAGACAGGAGAATTGCTTGAACCAGGGAGGCAGAGGTTGTAGTGAGCTGAGATTGCGCCATTGCACTCCAGCCTGGGCAACAAGAGCAAAACTCCATCTATCAAAAAAAAAAAACAAAAAAACTCAGGTGTGGGTGGAACAGGAGCTTCTTGGAGGACCGGACAGTGTCTTTACCCTGCACCACAGCTGGGGTCTCTTGGGGACAGGAAGACCTGGGATAGTGCTTCTGCTGTTCGCTGCTGCCCTCTCATTTCCACCATCCCATTGTGAGTGTTTGCCTTAATGTAGAAAAGCACATCACCAGGAACTAACAGTATATTATTTACTCAGTTGCTAAGATGAAAAACGGCTTAGTCTTTGTTGAAAGGAAGCTTGTATATTTACAGCTAACGAAGTAAACAGGATTTTGGTGGGCTGACTCATCCACTGAAGGAAGGTCCAAGGAAGATAAAACTAGTCAGTGTCCTGTTCTCTCTCACAAGTGAAGGGGTTTTTGTTTTTCTCTGTTGTATTTTCCTCTCTTGTTAAATTATTCTCTTGTAAGATACTGTGTTCACCCATCTGAAATATAAACTGCTTACATTTGGTTTCTTGTTTTGAGTTTTTTTGGTGTTTTGTCACACTCTGCTGCCCAGGGTGGAGAACAGTGGCAAGATCATAGCTCATTGCAGCCTCTAACTCTCAACTCAAGGGATCCTCCCACCTTGCCGCCAAAAGCATTGAGATGACACCTGTGAGCCACCATGCCTGGCCCAAGCTATCTATATTTGAACGGATATCCAGGCTGGAGAAGTTTATTTGAAATAATTCTGTAAAGTCAAAAACAGCGTAGGAAATAGAGGCAGTTTATAAACTGAGCTTGCTGAACAGTCTCAAAGAGTACTTGAAACTGCCGCCTGGTCCCTGTGTCCCCCAGCAGAGATTCAGTAAGAGCACTTCTGAAATTTTCAAATCCTAAAGTTGAATACAAATCCCTGCCACTCCCAGGGGAGTACATAGTTGAGGGCTCCTCTCTTCCACATATGTTATCTCTGAGACATGTTTCCCCTCTGCCCGTGGCCCCTCTGCTCTTTCGTGTCACATTTGGGATTCAGTCGTTTTGTTAATGAGGCTCAGGATACCTCCTGCCATGCCACCAGACCCTGCAGCTGCCAGACCCTCAAAGATCTCTCCCTGCTTATATTGCAAGGCAATACCTGCTCCTGTTTCTCCAAAATAAACTGCTTCTTACCTCAAATCTTTTCCTCCCTCTTGTTCTTGCCACAGTAGATATTAACAGCCTATGAAATCTTAAGTCTTAATCATTAGCTACCCCAAAATAAGTTGCCTTATCCTCAAAGGCAAAGAGGATTTAATTTCTTAAATTCTCCATGAGGCATACAGAAATACTTTGCATTCCATCCTTCTAGTACATCAAAGAATAAACAGAAAAGCAACACTGTTTTATTTCCTATTAAAACAGTCTGAGCATTCATTTGCTATCACGTGATGGGCAGGAACAGTAACTTAAATCCACGCTGTGGGGGCCACGGGGCCACCGTTGGCTCTGCAGTCCATGATGGAGTGACTCGAGCTGGGATACAATGACCACATGCCGGAGGCCTGCACACCTCCATGCTGGGACCGGTGCTGGAAGGAAAGCAGGAAGAGGCGGGCAGGCAAAGGGGAGACTTTTATGAACAGCATACTAAACGGAGCTCGGTAAACTTTTCTTCACTTAAAAATACAGTCTTAACATTTTCTCATCATTAAATAAGCTTCAACGTTACTTGTTTTGTTTTGTTTTGTTTTTGAGATAGTTTTGCTCTGTCACCCAGGCTAGAGTGCAATGGCACTATCTTGGCTCTCTGCAACCTCCACCTGCTGGGTAACAGTGATTCTCATGCGTCAGCCTCCCGAGTAACTGGGACTACAGGCACGCGCCCCCATATCAGGCTAATTTTTGCATTTTTAGTAGAGATGGAGTTTCACCATGTTGCCTAAGCTGGTCTTGAACTCCTGGCCTCAAGTGATCCACCCACCTTGGCCTCCCAAAGTGCTGGGATTACAGGGGTGAGCCACTGCATCCAGTGTGCTTCAACATACTTTTAATGGCTGCTTAATTATAAATGTACAGAACTTCATTTTTCATCCAAAAAACTCCCTTCTTGTAAGATATGTTCCTTGTTTTTTATTTGTGCCTATTATATGTGATGCCTCAATGATCATTCTTCTGAACAAATATAGCTTGCATCCTTGATTATTTCATTTGAACGCAGTCCTAGAAGTAAAATTACTAGGCCAAAGGATATAAGCATTCTTTTAAAAAAACCACTAAACATTACCAAAATGCCCTTTAAAGAGTTTGTGCCAATATACATTCCCTCTCTTAATAAAGAGTGCTGCACCGTGACACTTGAAAGGCAATATCTCTTTGCTCGTGAACTCAGTCCTCAGTCTAACGGGATTTTCTTTGCAAGCTTCTCTTAAGTTGGCTTTAACCACAACCTTTCATGCTTTCAAATGCTAGTGATTTCTTCTTCTTCACATTAAAATACTCTGCTTATGCAATTTGTGGATTTTATAAATGCTATAAAAACTGACATATATTATGCATTTTCATTCAAATGAGTAAGAGCTAACTTGTGTCAAATACTTTGTCAATACTTAGGTCTTATTCTAAGCATTATGTATGCACATATATAAATGTTCACAACTTAACGAAGTAGGTTCTGTTATTTTTTACAGAGGAATCAGAAACACAAAGGGGTTAAATGGCTGAGCTGAGATTAAAACACAGGCATTCTGGCTCCATAATCCATCCGTAGTGAGTCTAACCACTAACAGTATCATACTATGTCTGACACCAAAATTAGCTATAAATTGGCATCTTAGAAATAACACAAATAGCCTTTGTGCTTGTTTTCTAGACATCAAGGTACAAAAATTTATCCAAAAGTGAAGTATTAATATGCCATTCAGATTCCCAGCTCTTCAGCAAATATACTCACAGTCTAACATCAGCCTGGATTTAAGTTTATTGCTCTATCTTAAACTTTGATTTTAATATATGCTCTGTCCAGGATGGCTGAAAATCTTAAGAACCACATGAAATCTTTCCCCTTCCCCTAAGTGTACTAAGAATTTCTAGTGTGGTTAATATATATTGGCTAAGTTAAGGAAATTGAAGAGTAATTCCAATTTGTTCTAGACTATGATTGGCCCAGTCCCTATTATATCCATAGAGGGTCTTTTTCTGCATAACTGAGACAAGACAGTATCTGGAAAAGGCAGAGGGTCCTTCTCTATGGTATTGATTCCAGAGGAAGTATAAATAATCAGTATCCAATAAAGGCACATCGATCAGGACCCAGCAGGTTTGGAGGGTCTGGTAAGCAGCAGGGACTCACCATGAGACAGGCCTTCTAAGAGCAGACATATAGACTACTTGAAGCCATAAACAAGCTCCACAATATGCACCACATAACCTTAAAGGAAAGCTGTAAGCCCTGAAAAGACAAAAGACCCATGGCAAGAAGAATCACATGCCACTAAAAGTGAGTAGCACAGGCTACTCAATCTAGATGCCGGTGCACAAACTGCTGCCAGGGACTGTTGGCCTTCCCAGGAGGTCAACTGACCATGCCCCAAAAGCAGCAAAAAAAAAGCTTAGTCTTGGGGCAGCCTCTGTCCCCACTTCCGTGGTTATCATCCCTGGCCCTGCATGGGTACTATAACCAGAAGGCAGAAGGGGAGGTGCTTCACGGCAATTCCACATTAGTGGCCAAGAAAAGAAATTAGACCCTGAGCATCATCTGATAGAGTGGGGCTCCTGAAATTGTAGACGGGACTTGAGTGAAAGTGACAAAGTGCTTCCTACTTGATATTATACAGGAACAAAGACTTTAGACCCTATGTTTCATGTCATGCCAGTTGCTCAGGTATCCTAACAGGTATCCTAACCGTTTTTCACTCCCCAAGTGTCTCAATTTGGCTGAGAAATTACACAATCAGACTTCCCATTCCAGTCAAGACAAAGCAGCCCAATTTCTTACTAGTCTTTCATCTTACAACTTAAAAATCCTGGACATAATACAACAAACATAGGAAAACTGAAAGATGGAAAGAAGGAGAGCCTTCTAGGGACGTGAGGACTTGAGGAGCAACACAGAGGTGAGTTCTCTGGGTTTTCTTTTCGCATCTCATATATCCCAGATTGGACACTAGGGAAGCCTGCAACCTGGAACTGCAAATAGGTGCAGGTAAAGAATTCTGTCCCTATTACCAAAGGACCAGAAAAAGGGCACAAGAAGAACCTCTTTGATAACACTTACCCACCCAAAACACCAAAGGAAAAACTGTCCATACCCGCCACCACCAGGTGTCAGTGGGGCTAGGCAGAGAGCTGAATGTCCACCCACATGTGGGGGTGACAAGCTGGGGGTATGAGTGAGCCTTCTGCTTTTGCAGCAATAATGTCAGCAGGGCTCATCAGATAACTAAACCTCCACAACCTTTGCCACACAACAGCAGGGAGGCCAAGTGAGACAGTGCAAGGGACGCTCATCCACATTTCCCTTCCCCTCTGCGCTCATGCCAACTGCTACTCTGCAACACAGCTCTTGCATGAACCACCAGAGTTCATGTAGATCTCGAAAGTTAAAGGGTTTTCAACAAGACTACTGTCACTTCAGATGCCAGCTGCACCTCAGGGGTCCCCAGGTGAATCACACTTATGACCAAGTGTCTACAAATTCTAGAGGTCCACAATACTCTGATATTTCATAATTCAATAGAAGGACTCAAAGAACTCAGTAAAGCACCTTACTTATGGTTATGGTTTTATTACAGAGAATAAAAATCAGGACAAGCCAAGGGGAGAGACACATAGGGTGAAGTCTGGAGGGTCCTAAGTACAGAGTTCCCATGCCCTCTACCCATGAAATCAGAATGTGTCAAATCAATGTGTTTACCAGCCAGGAAACTCCACTGAGCTTCAGTGTCCAGAGTTTTTATTGAAGTTTCATGACATAGGCATGGTTGAGTAAATCACTGGTTACATGACAACTCAATCTCCAACCCTCCTCCTCTCCTTAAGGCCAGGCTGGCCCCAAACCCCACCCCTCTCATCTCAGCATAAACCAAGGTGCGATCCAAGGGGTTCATGAAAAACAAAGACACTCCTCTTACTTGGGAATTTCCAATGATTTAGAGTCTCCTTCTCAGGAACCAGGGACAAAAGACAGTCAAATCCCATATTATACAACAACAACCTCCCTTTTCCCCCTCCCCACCTCTGGTATCAGCAGTCCAAGCAAGAAGCTAAACTTCCACCTCCACCCATCAGCTACAAGACAGAATGAGGCAAAGCAAGGTGGAGCCAGCTGGCACTCTACTCGGGCTATGCTGATATCAGTGGAGCCCAGTGAGAGCTGGACATCTCCTCCTATCTGGACCTACGCAGCACACTTCAGCAGGGTGACTGCCTCCAAAAGAGAAGAGTAAATGGGATCAGGAATCTCATAACGTGATACCCAAAGTGTCCAGAATATGACTGAAAATCACCTGTCATACCAAGAACCAGGAAAACCTCTACTTAAATGAGAAGAAACCATTGACAAAAACCGACACCAAGGTGACACATACATAGGAAGATGTTTAAGTTGCATTGACTCAACTATGAACACAATGCAGATTAGTCTCAGACTGAAGAAAAGTGTAATTCTGGAAGCAAGATCATTGTGAGGAATGGTTTTCAAGATGTGGCAGTGTCAGCCTTAGAGTTTTCTAGAATCAGAATAAAGTTGAGAGAGGCAGAGGAAAGCAAAAAGTAAATAACTGGGATGGAGCTAAGACCCCTCTTGACCAAGTAGAGACCAGCTGGTCTTTCAACCAAGCCAAGGAGAATGAGTGACTTCCAGCTTAATTCTGCACAGGTTGGTCTCCAAGGCATCATCAATGTATGGAAGAAAGCGAAGGTTCAGATATGGGGTCCAGGCGGTGCTCAAGGACAGTGCAGTACAGGCAACTACCTGGAGAAGACAGTCCCTTAAGGATGAGGAGAGATGAGGAGTCCAGCACAAACCCAAAAGGCCATTTGCTTGGAGCACAGGGGAATCTTTGGCAGTCAGCTATTTGTGGAGGTTTTCCTGTCAGCTAGAATATAAAAATCTTTGTTCTCAGTATTATCCAACCTGGTGTGTGTGTGTGTGTGTGTGTGTGTGTGTGTGTCTGCGTGTGGGTGTAATTTATAGTACAGTGTATGTTAAAGGCTCTGGAAAGAAAACAGAGGTCAATGGAGACAAGTATGGCAATCCTTGTACTGGGAATGACGTGGGGAGGAAACTTCTATTGCCCATACACTTTGGATTTGAGGTTGATATTGAAAGTGAAGAGCCGCAGGCACTTTCTCACTTAGAGATAATTAAAAAAAAAAAGAAAGAAAGAAAGAAAGAAAGAAAGAAAGAAAAAAAAAAGAAAATGAAGAGTTGCTTTCTAGGCAGAGTTTGGGATGATGCTGAGGGCGATCTCAGTGTGTGAGAGCAGGGCTGATGACAGCCATGCCACGGCTTGGTCACAGGAGCTTGAGATGCAACTTGTTCCACTGACATACACAAACTACTGATTCTACCCCAAGCTTAACATTAATGAGTCAGGTCACGAATCCTTCCTCTGTGCTCTCGCAGCTCCTCACAAAGGCTTTGAATCATGTGTATTTGTGTGTGTATTGTGGCCAATAAATTGGGAGACACCAAGGAAGCACCGTGACCCTGCGTATTCATCCCTATATCAACCCCTTTGTCCATATACTATAAAATCCAAACACACACAACAGGTTGGATCCTGCTGAGAACAAAGATATTTGCATTCTAGCTCACAGAAAAACCTCCAAAACTAGCTGACTGCCAAAGACCCGCTCTGCTCCAAGTGAGTGGCTCCTGAGTTTGGGCAGGGCTCCTCATCTCTCTTCACCCCAATGAACCAGCTTCTCCAGGTAGTCGCCTGGTCTGCACTGTCCTTGAGCACTCCCTGGGCCCCACATCTGAACCCTCATTTGCTTCCTCACCTTAATGATGCTTTGGAGACCGACATGTGTAGAACTGTGTAGGAGGTCGCTCACTGCCTTTGGCCTGGTTGCATGACCTGCTGGTCTCTACCTGGTCAATGAAGGGGTCTTAGCTCTGCTCCAGTTATTTGCATTTTGCTTTCCTCTGCCTCTCTCAACTTTTACCTGATTCTAGAAAACTCTAAGGCTGACACTCTCACCTGTTGAAAACCATTCCTCACAACTATCTTGCTTCCATAATTAAGCTCTTCTTTAGTAAAATCCTCCTGAGTTGGTTTCAGTGTCTGCCATCTTGGTGTTGGTACCTGTTGATTGTTTCTTCTCACTCGAGGGGAGATTTTCCTCGTCTTGGGAGGGTTTGTGATTTTCAGTCCTATCCTGGACACTCATGTTGCCAAGAGCATCTGATCTTGGAAGCACCTGAAGGCGCTAAGCAGCGCCCATGCCACACCCAGATTTAATAAAACTTCTTTCAGATCTGTGTCAGTGTACTAATCACTCTCAGAGCCAAGCATACCAGTCTTCTCTGGGGGTCTTCAAACTGGGGAGGTCACAAAATTAGGATAATTTGTTCTTCCCCTCCAAAGGGTAGCAAACATCATAAGGAAACAAAACTAAGAAAATACAACTTGAAATTCCCCTAAGCTTCCCAAGTTTGAAAAACACATTTCTCAAAGGAAAGCCTCTAGTTTCCATACCTCCAACCTATAAAACAGAGAAAACACGAAGTCTGGCAGGCCCTGTGCTAAATAGCTGAAGAGCTATTTATTACGGCACAACCAGTTGTCACTGTCCACATGAAGTCATCTGGGCCTGAGCATGTGAGGCGGTTGGCTTGGAAGGCTGTGACATTCCTTGAGCTATGGAATATCATTTTGGCATAATATTGCAAGTGGCTGCATGTTGTCACCACCAGGAAACCATCCAACGCCTCCCTCATCCAGTTCATCACGAGCCCGCCATTCCCCTCAGACACACTCCCCTCTCCCTGGGCATCCTCTGTGGACACACTCTTCGTGTGCTGGGAGGGGCACCGCACCCCCCAACAGAATGGAAAGGTGTCAAGGCGAACTGACCAGGGCCCTGGAGAAGGAGCCTCTCTCAGTGCAGCACGACACAGCAGGGACTCAGCGACAGCCAGCATTCCCTCAGAAGAGCTGATGGGGGAAGTGAGGAATAGGAGGTGTTCTCGGCAGGGGACCAGGACCCCGAAGCCTTCCCCAAGAAGAAGGGCCTCAGTGCTGCTTGCCAGCTGACTGGATGTGAGAGCAAACTTTCCAGAGAACATGGAAAAACACATCTTAGAAACAAAACAGTGCCAGTCCAAGTTTCTGCTGTATTGCTGTACTTCATGGTCTGCCCTGGTCAATGGTTATGTTGAGATGGCTTGCAGTGGCATGCTTTCTCAGCTCTGAGATGAGGCATGTTTCAGAGAGCTCACTTTCACCTGGGTGGGCTGTTATAAAATCGCCCCCTTTTAGAGAATCGGGATTTTAGAGCTGGAAGGAATCTTAGAAATCAACTAGACCGGGCACAGTGGCTCACATCTGTAATCCCAACACTTTGGGAGGCTGAGGCAGGTGAACCACCTGAGGTCAGGAGTTCAAGACCAGCCTGGCCAACATGGTGAAACCCCATGTCTACTAAAAATACAAAAATTAGCCGATGTGGTGGTGCACATCTGTAGTCCCAGCTACTTGGGAGGCTGAGGCAGGAGAATCACTTGTACCTGTGAGACGGAGGTTGCAGTGAGCCTAGGTCACACCACTGCACTCCACCCTGGGTGACAGAGTAAGAATTTATCTCAAAAAAAAAAAAAATCAACTACTCTAACACTCTACTTTCACTGACGAGTGTTAGATGAGGCGTACAGAGGTTAAGTAACTTACATCAGCTTACACAGCAATCCAGCTGCAGACCCAGGAATGGTGCTGAGGTCTCCAGAGGACGTAGAACTCTTTCTGCCTCAACTATAGACTCTCTATGGTTTTTGGTTGAGCCTGATTTACAAATCGACTGCAAATCAAAATATTTTGTTTTAAAATTAAAATATTTTAAATGGAGATACCGAAAAACAATTCAAACCTTTAGTTACTTTTCTAAATGTCTGTGCTTCTTTGGAGCAAATAACACATGGTTTTCTAATTTTTATTTTAAGTTTTGTGATGGTGTTTCACTCACGTCACCCAGGCTAGAGTGCAGTGGCATGATCTCGGCTCACTGCAACCAACGCCTCCTGGATTCAAGCAGTTCTCCTGTTTCGGCCTCCCAAGTAGCTGGGATTACAGGCACCTGCCACCATATCCAGTGAATTTTTGTATTTTTAGTAGAGACAGGGTTTCACCATGTTGGCCAGGCTGGTCTCAAACTCCTGATCTCAGGTGATCTGCTCACCTCAGCCTCCCAAAGTACTGGGATTACCCACACCTGGTTTCAATTTTAGAATTTAAGCCATCAAAATTTGAAATGCCTAATGTCATTTTATTCAACTGAACCAAATGATTTCAGACTTCAAGACGTTTAGAATGGTATTTTAGGTCAACCTCTGGTTTGCGGCCAGTGCCATAAGTAAACATGCCATGTTTGTGATGTCCTTTGATTTGTTTGGAGCCTAAAATTTAGTCATGACCTATTCACCTAGCACCTCATCTTTTTTTTCTTTTTTTGGAGATGAACTCTCACTCTGTCACCACACTGGAGTGCAGTGGCACAATCTTGGCTCACTGCAACCTCTGACTCCCTGGTTCAAGCAATTCTCCCACCTCAGCCTCCTGAGTAGCTGGGATTATAGGCGCACACCGCCATGCTCAGCTAATTTTTGTGTTTTTAGTAGAGACAGGGTTTCACCATGTTGGCCAGGCTGGTCTCGATCTCCTGACCTCATGATCCTCCTGCCTCAGCCTTTCAAAGTGCTGGGACCACAGGTGTGAGCCACCGTGCCCAGCCACACTTCATCTTTGTTGCAGTAATCAATCAAACCATCATAGTAAGAATGGGATTGAGGCAAGTTAGGCAGTCAAGCAAGTGACCATGTCCTCAGGATACAGCAACTGTGGTGACTATACATCTACATAATAACCCTCAGCATTCACATTGTTATTGAGCTCATTCAAGCAAAGCTATCTTCAGTTGAGAATTTCCCCTGTAGAAGGCATGTGCCCTTTGATTTTACCTGTCCTCAAACTGACCCTTTGCTCGTTTTAATAGTAAAAAACACAGCCTGGGTAGAGCTATAAGATGCTAATGAGAACTGAGATATGTGAACGAGCATGTACAGCTACTGTGCGTGTGTGCCCAGAGCACCATCTAGAACGTGCTTACCAGCAACACCTCTCTCCAATTCCTTATGAATAATCAGGTAGGACTCCCATAAAAGGAGCCTTCCTAGTTTCAGTCTCTGCTGTCTCATCCTTATGAGCAGCCCACCCTAAATCCAATCTCTCTCAGGGCATATTGCCATTCTGCACCTAACTTTCAAAATATTCTTTTTCTTTTGCAATAAACTATGCTACACCTCCTTTGCAGTGTGTCTCTTGTTTAAATTATTTTCAACTAAGAAGATAAGAATTGAGGTATCCCAACAGCTGTCAACAGGGTTAGTATGTCAGACATGCTGATGACATTCCTGGCCAATAACACAAAGCCAGGAAAGTGGATAGTGGGTAGGACATATGTTTAACATAATGCAAAAACATTCACAAACAATACACAGGCAGTTCTGGGTTTTGTGTGTTTTCCATAAAGCAATCATCAGTCAATACCTGTACTAACAAGAAGATAGGGTTCATATTCCTTCAAAAATATGTTATTTAGATAAATGGCAACTGCTCATTGAATAAAGTCTTTTATGAATCTACATTTTTGAGACACAACCCATCCCAGACTTGTTCTCAGAGGCATTGCTATCTCAGGGTGGTTGATGATGGCCCCCAGAAGCTATGCCCACCCAGGACTTCTGACTGTCAACTTATTTGGACAAAGGGTCTTTGAAGATGGAATTAACTTAAGGATTTCAAGATGAAATCATCTTTGATTTTCTGGATGGGCCCCAAGTCCAGTGATGTGTCTTTATAAGGAGAGAAGATAACACAGACATACAGGAGAAGACACAGATAAGCCTGTGGGAAGGAGGAGGCAAAGACTGCAGTTGGAGAGATTGGAGCTACAGCAAGTCAAGGAATGCCTGGAGCCACTAGAAGCTGGAAGAGGAAGGAGTCTCCCTGGAGCTTCAAAGGGAGGCTGGCCCTGCAGACACCTTGATTTGGGCCCAGTGGGACTGATTTCAGACTTCCGGCTTCCAGAACTATGACAGAATATGTTTTCTTGGCTAAGGCCACATCACTCCAGTTTCTGCCTCTAAGGTCACATCATCTTGTCCTCTGTGTGACTCATCTCCTTCTGCCTCTCTCTTATAATGACACTGTGATGGCACTTAGGGCTCACCCAGATTATCTGGGATAATCTCATCTCAAGATCCTTAACTTAATTATTCCTGCAAAATATTGAATCCTTTTTCCAAGTAAAGTAACATTTACAGGTTCCAGGGATTAGGACCTAAGATCTTTGGGGGACCATTATTCTGCCTACCACAACTTCCAAATCTCACTAGCTTTAACATAGTTTAAGACCAACATGGGGGACTTCCTCCAAGATGGCTGAATAGGAAGAGCTCCGGAGTCCAGTTCCCAGCAAGAGTGATGCAGAAGGCAAGTGATCTCATTTCCAACTGAGGTTCCAGGTTCATCTCAAAGGGACTGGTTGGACAGTGGGTGTAGCCCAAGGAGGGCAAACCAAGGCAGGGTGGGGCATTGCCTCACCTGGGAAGTGCAATGGGCCAGAGGAGCCCCCCACCCCAACGAGGCCATCAGGGACTTTTCCAGCCATTCCAGCACTCCGGTTCAGATACTGCGCTTCTCCCACAGGCTTTACAGTCCACAGACCAGGAGATTCCTGCCAGGCCAACAAGTGCCACGGGTTTCCAGCACAAATCTGGGTGGCCATTTTAACTGGTGCCTGGAATGCCTGCGAGACAGAGCTGCCCATTCCCCTGAAAAAAAAAGGGCTGAAGGCAAGGAGCCAAGTGATCTTGCTTAGCATGTCCCACCCCCACAAAGACCAGCAAACTGAAACCTATTGGCTTGAGAGTTTCACAGCCAGCACAGCAGTTTGAGCTCGACCCAGGATGGTCGACCTGGGTGGAGGGGAAGGGCACCCACCATTACCGAGGCAGTCTGCCATTACCAAGGCAGTTCTAACCTTCCTGTATAAACAAAATCCCACGGAAGCTTACACGGCAGCTGGGTGGAGCCTGCAGTAGCTCAGCAATGCCTCAGCAAGCAGCCTGTGACTAGATTCCCTCCTTGCTGGGCAGGGCATCTCCGAAAAAGGCAGCAGCCTGTCAGGGACTTATAAATAAAGCCACACCTTCCTGGGATAGAGCACCTGGGAAAAGAAGTGGTTGTGAGTTCCACTGCAGCAGACTTACAGGTCCCTGCCCAGCAGCTCTGAAGGGAGCAACAGAGCCCCTAGGACAGCAATTGAGCTCTGATAAGGGACAGACTGCCTCCTCAACCAGCTCCCTGACCTCCGTATACCCAAAGAGATACCTCATACAGGAGAGCTCTGGTTGACATCTGGCGGGTACCCTTCTGGGACAAAACTATGAAAGGAAGGAACAGGCAGCAATCCTTACTGTTCTGCAGCCCTCACAGGTGATTCCCAGGCAAGCAGAGTCTGGAGTGGACCTCCAGCAGTCCTGCAGCAGAGGGGCCTGTTAGAAGGAAAACTAAAAAACAGAAAGAAATAGCTTCAACATCAATGGAAAGGATGTCCATTCAGAGACCCCATCCGAAAGTCACCAACTTCAAAGACCAAAGGTAGATCAATCCACAAAGATGGGAAGAAACCAGTGCAAAAAGGATGAAATCACCAAAAACCAGAACACCTCTCCTCCTCCAAGGGATCACAACTCCTCACCAGCAAGGTAACAAAACTGGATGAAGAATGAGTTTGACAAATTGACAGACGCAGGCCTCAGAAGGTGGGAAATACCAAACTTCTCTGAGCTAAAGGAACATGTTCTAACCCAATGCAAAGAAACTAAGAACCTTGAAAAAAAGTCTGACGAAATGCTAATGAGAATAAACAGGTTAGAGAGGAATATAAACAACTTAATGGAGCTGAAAAAAACAGCACAAGAACTTCACAAAGCATACCCAAGTTTCAATAGCTGAATCAATCAAGCAGAAGAAAGGATATCAGAGATTGAAGATCAACTCAATTAAAAAAAACGAGAAGGCAAGATTAGAGAAAAAAAGAGTTAAAAGAAATAAAGCCTCCAAGAAATATGGGATTATGTGAAAAGACCTAAGCTACGTTTGATCGGTGTACCTGAATGTGACAGGGAGAATGAATCCAAGCTGGAAAACATTCTTCAGGATATTATCCAGGAGAACTTCCCCAACCTAGCAAGGCAGGCCAACATTCAAATTCAGGAAATACAGAGAACACCACAAAGTTATTCCTCAAGAAAAGCAACCACAAGGCACATAATCGTCAGACTCACCAGGGTTGAAATGAAGAAAAAAATGCTAAGGGCAACCAGAGAGAAAGCTGGGGTTACTCACAAAGGGAAACCCATCAGACTCACAGCAGATCTCTCAGCAGAAACCCTACAAGCCAGAAGAGAGTGGGGGCCAATATTCAACATCCTCAAAGAAAAGAACTTTCAACTCAGAGTTTCAAATCCAGCCAAACTAAGCTTCATAAGCGAAAGAGAAATAAAATCCTTTAAGGACAAGCAATTGCTGAGTGATTTCATGACCACCAGGTCTGCCTTATAAGAGCTCCTGAAGGAAGCACTAAATATGGAAAGGAACAACCAGTACCAGCCACTGCAAAAAAGCACCAAATGGTAAAGACCATCAACACATTGAAGACACTGTGTGAGCTAACTGGTAAAACAACCAGCTAGTATCAAAATGGCAGGATCAAACTCACACATAATAATATTAACCTTAAAGGTAAATGGGCTAAAAATGCCCCAATCAAAAGACACAGACTGACAAAATGGATAAAAAGTCAAGACCCATCAGTGTGCTGTATTCGGGAGACCCATTTCACATGAAAAGAGACACTTAGACTCAAAATAAAGGGATGGAGGAAGATTTGCCAAGCAAATAAAGAGCAAAAAAAAAAAACAAGGGTTGCAATCCTAGTCTCTGATAAAACAGACTTTAAACAAACAAAGATCAAAAGAGACAAAGAAGGGCATTACATAATGGTAAAGGGAGCAATGCAACAAGAAGAGCTAACGATCCTAAATATATATGTACCCAATACAGGAGCACCCAGATACATAAAGCAAGTTCTTATGACCTACAAAGAGACTTAGATTCCCACACAATAATAGTGGGAGACTTTAACACTCCACTGTCAATATTAGGCGGATCAACAAGACATAAAATCAACAAGGACATTCAGGACTTGAACTCAGATCTGGACCGAGCAGACCTAATAGACATCTACAGAACTCTCCACCCAAAATCCATAGAATATACATTCTTTTCAGCACCACATTGCACTTACACTAAAATTGACCACATAATTCAAAGTAAATCACTCCTCAGCAAATGCAAAAGAACAGAAATCATAACAGTCTCTCAGACCACAATACAATCAAATTAAAACTCAGGATTAAGAAACTCACACAAAACCACGCAACTACATGGAAACTGAACAACTACAGTATCCTGAATGACTACTGGATAAATAATGAAATGAAGGCAGAAATAAAGATGTTCTTTGACACCAATGAGAACGAAGACACAATGTACCAGAATCTCTGGGACACATTTAAAGCAATGTCTAGAGGAAAATTTATAGCAATAAATGCCCAAATGAGAAGCAAGGAAAGATCTAAAACCGACACCCTATCATCAAAATTAAAAGAACTAGAGGAGCAAGATCAAAAAAATTCAAAAGCTAGCAGAAGACAAGAAATAACTAAGATCAGAGCAGAACTGAACAAGCTAGAGACACAAAAAACACCTTCAAAAAATCAATAAATTCAGGAGCTGTTTTTTTTTAAAGATCAACAAAATAGACCACTAACCAGACTAATAAAAAAGAAAAGAGAGAAGAATCGAATAGATGCAATAAAAAACGATAAAGGGGAGATCACCACCAATTCCAGAGAAATACAAACTACCATCAGAGATTACTACAAACACCTCTATGCATATAAATCAGTAAATCTAGAAGAAATGGATAAATTCCTGGACACTTACACCCTCCCAAGACTAAATCAGGAAGAGGTTGAAACCCTGAATAGACCAATAATAAGGCCTGAAGTTGAGGCAGCAATTAATACCCAACCAAAAAAAGTCCAGGTCCAGACGAGTTCACAGCCAAATTCTACCAGATGTACAAAGAGGAGCTGGTACCACTCCTTCTGAAACTATTCCAAACAATACAAAAGAGGGAATCCTCTCTAACTCATTTTATGAGACCAACATCATCCTGATACCAAAACCTGGCAGAGACACAATTAAAAAAGAAAATTTCAGGCCAATATCCATGATGAACATCGATGCAAAAATCTTCAATAAAATACTGGCAAACCAAATCCAACAGCACATCAAAAAGCTTATCCATCACAATCAAGTAGGCTTCATCCCGGTGATGCAACACAAGCATTCCTATATACCAATAACAGACAGAGAGCCAAATCATGAGTGAAATCCCATTCACAATTGCTACAAAGAGAATAAAATACCTAGGAATATAACTAACAAAGGACATGAAGGACCTCTTCAAGGAGAACTACAAACCACTGCTCAAGGAAATAAAAGAGGATACAAGCAGATGGAAAAACATTCTATGCTCCTGGTTAGGAAGAATCAATATCATGAAAATGGCCATACTGCCCTAAGTAATTTATAGATGCAATGCTATCCCCATCAAGCTACCATTGACCTTCTTCACAGAACCAGAAAAAAACACCTTAAACCTCATATGGAGCCAAAAAAGAGCCCACATAGCCAAGACAATCCTAAGCAAAAAGAACAAAGTTGGAGGCATCATGCTACCTGACATCAAACTATACTACAAGGCTACAGTAATCAACACAGCATGGTACTGGTACCAAAACAGAGATATAGACCAATGGAACAGAACAGAAGCCTCGGAAGTAATGCCACACATCTACAACCATCTGATCTTTGACAAACCTCAGAAAATACAAGCAATGGGGAAACGATTCCATTTAATAAATGGTATTGGGAAAACTGGTGACCCATGTGCAGAAAGCTGAAACTGGACCCCTTCCTTATACCTTATACAAAAATTAACTCCAGATGGATTAAAGACTTAAACATAAGACCTAACACCATAAAAACCCTAGAAGAAAACCTAGGTAAAACCATTCAGGACATAGGCATAGACAAGGACTTCATGACTAAAACACCAAAAGCAATGGCAACAAAAGCCAAAATAGACAAATGGGATCTAATTAAACTTAAGAGCTTTTGCACAGCAAAAGAAACTATCATTAGAATGACCCAGCAACCAACAGAATGGGAAAAATTTTTGCAATCTACAAATCTGACAAAGGGCTAATAACCAGAATCTACAAAGAACTTAAACAAGTTTACAAGAAACAAACAAACAATCCCATCAAAAAGTGGGCAAAGAATATGAACACACACTTTTCAAAAGAAGATATTTATGCAGCCAACAAACTTGAAAAAAAGGCTCATTATCACTGTTCATTAGAGAAATGCAAATCAAAACCACATTGAGATACCATTTTATGCCAGCTAGAATGGCGATCATTAAAAAATCAGGAGACAACAGATACTGGAGAGGGTGTGTAGAAAACGAAATGCTTTTACACTGTTGGTGGGAGTGTAAATTAGTGCAACCATTGTGGAAGACAGTGTGGCAATTCCTCAAGGATCTAGAGATAGAAATGCCATTTGACCCAGCAATCCCATTACTGTGTATATACTCAAAGAATTATAAATTGTTCTGTTATAAAGATACATGCACATGTATGTTTATTGCAGCACTGTTCACAATAGCAAAGACTTGGAACCAACCCAAATGCCCATCAATGACAGACTCTATAAAGAAAATGTGACACATATATACCATGGAATACTATGCAGCCATAAAAAATGACAAGTTCATGTCCTTTGCAGGGACATGGATGAATCTGGAAACCATCATTCTCAGCAAACCGAGACAAGAACAGAAAACCAAACACCCTATGCTCTCACTCATAAGTGGGGGTTGAACAATGAGAACACATGGACACAGGGAGGGGAACATCACACACTGGGATCTGTTGGGGAGTTGGGGCCAGGGGAGGGATAGCAGGGGAGATTAGGGAGGAATAACATTAGGAGAAATGCCTAATGTAGGTGACTGGGGGATGGAGACAGCAAAGCACGATGGCATATATATACCTATGTAACAATCCTGCAAGATCTTCACATGTACCCCAGAACTTAAAATAAAAAATAAAAAAGACCAACATGGGTGGTGGTGGCCCTCCTCCATCTTGTGGCATGCCGTCTGGAACATCTGGCTGCCGGGGTCACAGCAGCAAAGAGAGAAGAGAGATGGGAAAGGACTCCAGGCTCTTAACTACCTTTGCCTGAAATTCACTCACATCAATTCTACTCACAGCCCATCGGCCAGAAGTAATCATGTGAACCTGATCTAACTGCAAAGAAGGCCGACATATGTCAGGAGGCAAGTGGGCTTTTGGTGAACACCAACTATCTCTGCAGTATGCTGAGGGAGGTCATCAAATTAGGTGGGGTCTGTGCCATGGCAGACAGCTACTGCTCTCTCACCCAGCACCATTCCCAGTTCCTCTCCTACAGCATCCCCCCTCTTTGCAGAACTGTTCCTCCCCATACAATTCAGCTCCAGTCTCCAAGTTGGCAGCATTACCCTGTCTGTTCAAAGTCTTAGCATGCAGCTTTCCATCCGGATGTTAAGAGGAAAAGATATCGCTTCCTTTGCCAAGCTGGTGCAATGCAGTTCTGACACTAACTACCCTGTGCCCTGTGTGAAGGGCACAGTCCTCCACAGACTGCCCTCACTTCAGACACCAGCTGCAAGTTCGGGAGTCCCGGGGCTACCCACACTCCTGAGCAACTGCTACAAATTTAAAGTTTCCCACAAATTATCAAGAATAATCGTTAGAGAATTCACTGTAATAACTCACAGAACTTAAGAAAACACTATACTCAGGATTCCAGATAGCAAAAAGATGCAAATCAGGACCACACAAATATGAAGAGACACATGGGCTGATGTCAGGGAGGGCTCCGAACTTGAAGCTCCCATCTCCTCAGGAGGCATCATCCTCCAGCACACGGATGTATGGTCACCAGAGTTTTTACTGGGGTTTCCTTCTGTAGGTCTGATGGCCTGAGTCATCAGCTGTGTGATTGAACTCAGCCTCCACTACCCTACCCTCTCAGGAGGTTGGCTGGTATCTCTGGCTCACAGCCCCAACTCTCTAAAGGCTGGCTTTTCTGGCTGAGCAGCCCCCATCCTGAAATTATCTAGGGGCTGACCATGAGTCACCTCTTTGGTATAAATCAAGTGTGGTCTAAGTGGCCCACAATGAATAACAAAGGCACTCCTATGACTCGGGGAAATTCCAACAGTTTACAGGCTTCTTCCCAGGACCCAGGGACAAAGGCTGGCCAGATTCCTTAAACAATAGCTGGGCGATAAAAGTCTGTAGCCGTGTGCAACCGGGTCTACTCACTCCTCTGCCCACCCCACCACCTACCATGTAGAAACCACCTATAATAAGAGAAAAGAAAACCAACACAGAAGGAAAAGCGGAGATGAGAGATGCAGAATGAGAACAAGCCCCGGCAAACAAAACCGATTCCTCTGGGGCATCCCTGCCTTTCCCGCTTACAAGCCAGTAAAGCCATCTCTTGCTTAAGCCACATGCATTGAATTTCTGTCACTTGAAACCAAAAGAAATGAATATCCTGGTCCTTCAGGAGCCGACTCTCTCACTGAGGGCTGAGATATGCAAATGAGAAGTTAATTAACAATTGGTAGGTAAACATTTAAGGATAAATGCACAGCCCTTTATGAGTGAGCACCAAAACAGGAGGACAAAACTCTTCTTTCCTGGGAAGGCTTGAGGTGCCCTGGGAAGGTGAAATTCACCTTTGTTCCAGTTCTCCCTTTATTCCACAAAATGCCAGTGTGTGAAATGACAGGACAAACTCTCTACCTAAGAAATCAACCTAAGAGCCGGCAGAAACAGAACCCAAGGAAGGGATGAATTCTCACAATAATCCAGCTTATCTTTACTGCAAGGCGTTTTCCATTATCTTCAAGGGAGTGGAGTAACTTAGAAGTAGAAGCAGAGTCACAAAATTCTAAAAATATATATTGATGTTAAAACGGAAATGTCCATTAAGTTTTATTTGCTTTTAAAAAATATCAATTTACATCTACCAAAATAAAGTGAAAGGTGCATTTCAGCAAATCAAAGGTGGGGAGTGGTGACCATAAATCACACAAGTGACGGACAATGTTTTCCTCCTTACAAAGTATTGGAAATCACTGCTTTATAAAATAGCTGCGTTTTTGAGAATCTCTGAAACACTGGCTGACTCAAAACCTAGTTTACCACTGATGACCACAATGATTTCAGCAGCACAGTCTGCTGCGTTCAATCTGGCAATCAGTTCTGTGCCGGTGATGGCCCTACCTGTCCCTGCTGGACCCACAGGTGAAGCAAAAACAAGTACTGAGCAAGCATCACTTCTCTGAGAAGTATGTTTCATGGCACCAGCAGAACCTTAGATCTGCTGTGGGTGTGCTGGGTGGAGATAGGTGGGCAGAGCTTCAGTCTGGGTGTGTCTCACTAATGTCTACAGAAAGCTCCCTTCCTCAAAGGTGAAGTTGTCAGCTTCAGAGTGAGCTTGTGGGTCCCCAAGGGCAGGTTCCACCTCCAGCATCAGTTCATAGACCTTGCTTCAGTGTCTGTAAACCTGAGAATGCTAGGCAGGGCTGGTAAGAATGTGATTATTGATAATCCACAGGCTCAGGAACTGGTAGATAGTAACTGGCAAAATGGTCTGCTCAATGAACACCTCCAACTACACACTGAGATGTCCTTTGTAGCACAAAGCATGTCTCTACTAACATGACATCACACCCACAAGCCTGTAATTTTGGTAAATTCTGAACCCTACGATAATGGATAATATACCTCACATCTACCCAATTGGTGTATCAATAAGCCAGAAATGACTTTCCATGATATGCAAGGGCTTCCAAGACTGTGGTTTAGAAAATGCGAGCTTCAGAATATAACAACAGCACCTAGAAAACCAGTATGAACCATCTGCCCAGCAGCAGGGCCACCTGAGACTTGAGATTTGAGGAAAATCATGACCATTTATTTGTGCTCCCTATGTGCCAGGCACAGTATTAAGAACTGTATACATATTTTCACTAATTCTTGCAGCAATACAACATGGTAGATATTATAATCCCCATTTTCCAGATGAGGAAACTGAGGCTGAGAGATGTCCACCAATTGGTGGTGGAACCAGGATGCAAATGCTTGTCCAGCTCCAAAATCCACACTGCAAACTCCTGCTCCTGTGCAGCCAGCACTGCTGACTGCCTTCCACCTGCCATGACCTGCCTCTTCAACACTTGCAGAACCCTAGTTTTATATTAGCAAGTACCCTTTCCCCAGTTATCCAAGTAGAGTATTAGTGCTCTAAGCCAGCACTGTCTAAGAAAACCTGAATGTGTGCCACAAATGTGAGCTACATGTGCAATTTCAAATTTTGTGGTGGGCAAAATAAAATTTTGTGGTGAGTAAAACTGAAAAATAAACATAAAAGAAAAAAATAATTTTTATAATCTATTTACGTTTCATTAAACCCAAAGTATCCAAACTATTATATTTCAACATGTAACCAATCTTTATATCACAAATGAAATACGATTCGATTATGACTAGGTAAGTACAGTAAAGAGGAGAAAGTAAAGCAAGTGGACGGAGGGTGATGGGTGAGGAGGGTGCTGTTTTCACTGGACTGGTTTGCACGAACTTTGAGCAACACAAAAAGGAAGTGAGGACTGAGCCAGGAGAACTGAGAGCGCTGGGGAGGCAGCCTCAGCGGAGGGAAGGCAGTGCAAAAGCCTGAGCAGGGACCCCTAGGCAGGCATGGGGGTCTGAGGAACGCCAAGGAGGGTCATGCTGCTTGAGAGAGGTGAAGGGAAGAAGGAGGGGCTGACGTCAGAGAAGCAGGGTCTAAGGTCGACTGGAAGGGACTACCAGGCTACTGCAAGGACTCTGGCTTTTAACCTGAGCAAAGTGAGCAGCATGGAGGGTTCTGAGGAGGTGAGTGATGTGATCTGTTCCACACCTTACCACGCTCACTCCTGAAGTGGGCAAGACTGGAAGAGAAGCGGGATCCTGGAGGTGAGTCTGAAGGCTGCAGCAAGGCTCCAGGTGAGACGTGGTGGCGCTTTGAACTAGAGTGGAAAGGAGCTGTCAGAATCTGGATATAATTGGAAGATTTTCTGGTGCTTGGGAAATGCCAGGGAAAGAGAAGAGTCGAAGATCCCTCCAAGATTTGGGGGTGGAGAAAACAAAAGAATGGGGTTGCCATTTACTGTGACAGAGACATCTGGAGGAAGAGCAGGCTTAGAGCAGAGAAGAAATCAAGAGCTTCATTCTGGAGTGTTAAGTTAAAGAGGCCATTTAGACATTTCATAGGCAAGCTGGATTTGTGGATTTGTAAAGTGGATTTATGAGTTTGGAGTTTGGTAGCAAGGTCCAAGTGGAAGGTCTAGATTTGGGATACATTAGCATATAAATGGCATTTAAAGCCAAGAGATAGGATGAGATCCCCAAGAGAGCAAATGTGAATGGAGAAGAGAGGTCTGAGGACTGGCCCACCAGTATTTCCATGGTTGAAGTCCAGAAAATCAGAAGGATCCCACAAAGAGACAGAAAATGAATGTGTGTGTGTTAAGAGGGAAACAGGAAAGGCCACAGAGGGAGTGAGCAACTGTCAACAAGCTGAGCAAGGAGAATTAGCCACTGGGCTTTTCAACACATCTGGGACCTTGATAAGTGTAGTTTCAGCAGAGTACGAGGCTTGAAAGCCTGATTGGAGAAGATTAGAAAGGAGCTGGAAGGAACAGAGGGAGAGTCAACAAGGAGGACAACTGCTTGGAAGAGTTTTGCCATAAATAAAAGAAGTTGTGCTTTCACCTGTATGTTCATGGCAGCACTATTCACAATAACAAAGATGTGGAATCAACCTAAATGCCCATCAATGGCAGACTGGATAAAGAAAACATGGTACATATACATCATGGAATACTATGCAGCCATAAAAAGGAATGAGATCATGTCCTCTGCAAGAACATGCATGCAGCTAGAGGCCATTATCCTAAGTAGACTAATGCAGGAGCAGAAAACCAAACACTGCATATTCTCACTTGTAAGTGGGAGCTAAAAGATGAGGATAGTGGACAGTAGAGGGGAACAACAGACACTGGGGTCTACCTGAGGGTGGAGAGTGGGAGGAAGGAGAGGATCAGAAAAAATGGCTATTGGGACTACACTGAGAACTTGAGTGATGAAACTGTACAACAAACCTTCCTGACACGAATTTACCTATATAACAAACCTGTACATGTACCCCTGAACCTAAAATAAAAGTTTAAAAAATAAAAAAGTAAATAAGCTGTGCTTTCAGGTTGGGAGATGTTTCAGAATTTTTGTGTGTGCCATCTTGCTTATGTATAACATTATTCAGCAGAATGGAAACTGGATTCTGAAGAAGAGAAGGGTGATAATGGAACAAACGAAATCCTTAGGTAAGCAAGGTGGGAGTATAGAGGTGCACAGTTTGGAGGAGTGAGAGTTAGGAACACAAACAGCTCACCCAACATAAACTCCTGTCTTGCGAGGTGATCGGTCTTACCACATAAGCCACTTCATTTGGGTTTTCTTCTGTCTACAATCAAAACCACAGCCTAAGAGAAACACGTCACTAAATCTTACAAAAGTTTAACAAGTGACTTGCGTGATCAGTTAAGGTGTGGGCTTTGAAAACAAAAAGACCAACAGGCAAACCAGAGATTTGGGAGCTTCAGAAAAAAGGAGAATCAGCCGCCTTATGAGGGCACCAGGTAGAAGTTTGAATGCAGAGAATTCCAAATGCTCTAAGTCTTTCTTATTTCACTCTCTTACCCCTTTATTCTTGTCCAATGACTCTCGAAAACAAACGCCGACCCTCTCCCAACACACTCCTCCTGTTCTGAGGTAATTTCTCTGTAGTGAGCCACCGCCCTGCCGGAAGTGGAAGTGTTGCCCTGCCGGAAGTGGAGGTGTTGTCTTGCAGGAAATTGCAAGAGTCCGCTGAAGGCCCCGGACGCCTCCTAGGCCTGAGGGATTTCTAGCATCCATAGAAGTATGTCATTCTTAGACACATCTTCATTTTAAAGATGGAGGAATGGGTGGCAGGAGGGAAATGGAAACCTGTTACATACTAGTTTCCAGCCGCTTATTCCTGTGGAGCCATCCTGAGTATCAAGGGTAGAAAGAACGCTTGTGAAAAACTTTGGTCTTGAGAACAAAAGGGTAGTGGAGAGAGAGATCCAAGATGGCCGATTAGCAACAGCTCAGGAATGTAGCTCCCAGTGAAAGCGCAGAGAACGAGTGGACGCCGCACTTTCCGACCAATTTTTGTAGCCCACAGACCAGGAGATTCCCGGCAGAGGAGCCAC